>JAUKNK010001327.1:0-45400 GCA_030765055.1 Mantis religiosa | reverse complement strand
TGACCTGGCTCACTAATTATCACCTACCTTGAAGCTTGAGAAATGCCAATTTGTAAGAAGCAATAAACCAACATGCTAAGAATGCAGGGCGGGACACCAAACGTAGAAATACGAGCAACTTCTTACTATGCATGTTGCCAATAACATTGCATTTCACATATTCCATCATCACCAGTCACCTTTACTTGCATATTTGGATGCAGATGAGTAACATAACCTCAGTTTGCATTTGGGTGACCTGGCTCACTAATTATCACTTAGCTTTAAGCGTGAGAAATGGCAACTCGTAACAAACAATAAAACATGCTAAGAACTCAGGGCGAGGACACCAAACGTAGATATGAGGAACATGTACCAACTTCTTACTCACTATGCATGGTGCCAATAACATTGCAATTCACATATTCCATCATCACCAGATTTGGGTTACCTAACCGACTAATTATCACTTACCTTGAATCCTGAGAAAGGGCAACTCGTAATAAACAATAAAACATGCTAAGAACGCAGGGCAGGACACCAAACATAGAAATACGAGCAACTTCTTATTATGCATGTTGCCAATAACATTGAATTTCACATATTCATCATCACCAGTCACCCTTACTTGCATATTTGGATGCAGATGAGTAACATAACCTCAGTTTGCATTTGGCTTACCTGACCGGCTAATTATCACTTAGCTTTAAGCGTGAGAAATGGCAACTCGTTACAAACAATAACAAATTATAAGAATATGGGGCGAGGACACCAAACGTAGAAGTACGAGCAACGGTTACCAACTTCTTACCGACTAATTATTACTTACCTTGTATCCTGAGAAAGGGCAACTCGTAATAAACAATAAAACATGCTAAGAACGCAGGGCAGGACACCAAACGCAGAAATACGAGCAACTTCTTATTATGCATGGTGCCAATAACATTGAATTACACATATTCCATCATCACCAGTCACTTTTACTTGCATATTTGGATGCAGATGAGTAACATAACCTCAGTTTGCATTTGGGTGACCTGGCTCACTAATTATCACTTACCTTGAAGCTTGAGAAATGGCAACTCGTAATAAACAATAAAACATGCTAAGAACCTAGGGCGAGGACACCAAACGTAGATATGAGGAACATGTACCAACTTCTTACTCACTATGCATGGTGCCAATAACATTGCAATTCACATATTCCATCATCACCAGATTTGGGTTACCTGACCGACTAATTATCACTTAGCTTGAAGCCTGAGAAATGGCAACTCGTAATAAACAATAAAACAACACGCTAAGAATTCAGGGCGAGGACACCAAACGTAGTAATACGAGGAACGGTTACCAACTTCTTACTGATCATGGTGCCAATAACAGTGCAATTCACATATTCCATCATCACCAGTCACTTTTACTTGCAAATTTGGATGCAGATTAGTAACATAACCTCAGTTTGCATTTGGGTTACCTGACCGGCTAATTATCACTTAGCTTTAAGCATGAGAAATGGCAACTCGTAATAAACAATAAAACATTATAAGAATAAGGGGCGAGGACACCAAACGTAGAAGTATGAGCAACGGTTACCAACTTCTTACTATGCATGATGCCAATGACATTGCGTTTCACTTATTCCATCATCACCAGTCACCTTTACTTGCATATTTGGATGCAGATGAGTAACATAACCTCAGTTTGCATTTGGGTGACCTGGCTCACTAATTATCACTTAGCTTTAAGCGTGAGAAATGGCAACTCGTAACAAACAATAAAACATGCTAAGAACTCAGGGCGAGGACACCATACGTAGAAGTACGAGCAACAATTACCAACTTCTTCTATGCATGATGCCAATAACATTGCATTTCACATATTCCATCATCACCAGTCACCTTTACTTGCATATTTGGATGCAGATGAGTAACATAACCTCAGTTTGCATTTGGCTTACCTGACCGGCTAATTATCACTTAGCTTTAAGCATGAGAAATGGCAACTCGTAATAAACAATAAAACATTATAAGAATAAGGGCGAGGACACCAAACGTAGAAGTACGAGCAACGGTTACCAACTTCTTACTATGCATGATGCCAATGACATTGCGTTTCACTTATTCCATCATCACCAGTCACCTTTACTTGCATATTTGGATGCAGATGAGTAACATAACCTCAGTTTGCATTTGGGTGACCTGGCTCACTAATAATCACTTAGCTTTAAGCGTGAGAAATGGCAACTCGTAATAAAGAATAAAACAAATAAAACATGCTAAAAACGCAGGGCAGGACACCAAACGTAGAAATACGAGTAACTTCTTATTATGCATGTTGCCAATAACATTGTGTCTGAAATATTCCATCATTCACCAGTCACTTTTACTTGCATTAATGGATGCAGATGAGTAACATAACCTCAGTTTGCATTTGGGTTACCTGACTGGCTAATTATCACTTAGCTTTAAGCCTGAGAAAGGGCAACTCGTATAAACAATAAACATGCTAAGAACGCAGGGCAGGACACCAAACATAGAAATACGAGCAACTTCTTATTATGCATGGTGCCAATAACATTGAATTTCACATAATCCATCATCACCAGTCACTTTTACTTGCAAATTTGGATGCAGATTAGTAACATAACCTCAGTTTGCATTTGGGTTACCTGACTGATTATCACTTACCTTGAAGCTTGAGAAATGCCAATTTGTAATAAGCAATAAACCAACATGCTAAGAATGCAGGGCGGGACACCAAACGTAGAAATACGAGCAACTTCTTACTATGCATGGTGCCAATAACATTGAATTTCACATATTCCATCATCACCAGTCACCTTTACTTGCATATTTGGATGCAGATGAGTAACATAACCTCAGTTTGCATTTGGCTTACCTGACCGGCTAATTATCACTTAGCTTTAAGCGTGAGAAATTTCAACTCGTTATAAACAATAAAACATAAGAATGCAGGGCAGGACACCAAACGTAGAAATACGAGCAACTTCTTATTATGCATGGTGCCAATAACATTGAATTTCACATATTCCATCATCACCAGTCACCTTTACTTGCATATTTGGATGCAGATGAGTAACATAACCTCAGTTTGCATTTGGCTTACCTGACCGGCTAATTATCACTTAGCTTTAAGCGTGAGAAATTTCAACTCGTTATAAACAATAAAACATAAGAATGCAGGGCAGGACACCAAACGTAGAAATACGAGCAACTTCTTATTATGCATGGTGCCAATAACATTGCATTACACATTCCGTCATCACCAGTCACTTTTACTTGCATATTTGGATGCAGATGAGTAACATAACCTCAGTTTGCATTTGGGTGACCTGGCTCACTAATTATCACTTAACTTGAAGCTTGAGAAATGGCAACTCGTAATAAACAATAAAACATGCTAAGAACTCAGGGCAAGGTAACCAAACGTAGATACGAGGAACATGTACCAACTTCTTACTCACTATGCATGGTGCCAATAACATTGCAATTCACATATTCCATCATCACCAGAGTTGGCTTACCTGACCGGCTAATTATCACTTACCTTGAATCCTGAGAAAGGGCAACTCGTAATAAACAATAAAACATGCTAAGAACGCAGGGCAGGACACCAAACGTAGAAATACGAGCAACTTCTTATTATGCATGGAGCCAATAACATTGAATTTCACATATTCCATCATCAGCAGTCACTTTTACTTGCATATTTGGATGCAGATGAGTAACATAACCTCTGTTTGCATTTGGCTTACCTGACCGGCTAATTATCACTTAGCTTTAAGTGTGAGAAATGGCAACTCGTTATAAACAATAAAACATTATAAGAATATGGGGCGAGGACACCAAACGTAGAAGTACGAGCAACGGTTACCAACTTCTTACTATGCATGATGCCAATAACATTGCATTTCACATATTCCATCATCACCAGTCACCTTTACTTGCATATTTGGATGCAGATGAGTAACATAACCTCTGTTTGCATTTGGCTTACCTGACCGGCTAATTATCACTTAGCTTTAAGCGTGAGAAATGGCAACTCGTTATAAACAATAAAACATTATAAGAATATGGGGCGAGGACACCAAACGTAGAAGTACGAGCAACGGTTACCAACTTCTTACTATGCATGATGCCAATAACATTGCATTTCACATATTCCATCATCACCAGTCACCTTTGCTTGCATATTTGGATGCAGATGAGTAACATAACCTCAGTTTGCATTTGGCTTACCTGACCGGCTAATTATCACTTAGCTTTAAGCGTGAGAAATGCCAACTCGTTATAAACAATAAAACATAAGAATGCAGGGCAGGACACCAAACGTAGAAATACGAGCAACTTCTTATTATGCATGGTGCCAATACATTGCATTACACATTCCGTCATCACCAGTCACTTTTACTTGCATATTTGGATGCAGATGAGTAACATAACCTCAGTTTGCATTTGGGTGACCTGGCTCACTAATTATCACTTAACCTTGAAGCTTGAGAAATGGCAACTCGTGATAAACAATAAAACATGCTAAGAACTCAGGGCAAGGTCACCAAACGTAGATATGAGGAACATGTACAACTTCTTACTCACTATGCATGGTGCCAATAACATTGCAATTCACATATTCCATCATCACCAGAGTTGGCTTACCTGACCGGCTAATTATCACTTACCTTGAATCCTGAGAAAGGGCAACTCGTAATAAACAATAAAACATGCTAAGAACGCAGGGCAGGACACCAAACGTAGAAATACGAGCAACTTCTTATTATGCATGGAGCCAATAACATTGAATTTCACATATTCCATCATCAGCAGTCACTTTTACTTGCATATTTGGATGCAGATGAGTAACATAACCTCTGTTTGCATTTGGCTTACCTGACCGGCTAATTATCACTTAGCTTTAAGCGTGAGAAATGGCAACTCGTTATAAACAATAAAACATTATAAGAATATGGGGCGAGGACACCAAACGTAGAAGTACGAGCAACGGTTACCAACTTCTTACTATGCATGATGCCAATAACATTGCATTTCACATATTCCATCATTCACCAGTCACCTTTACTTGCATATTTGGGTGCAGTTGAGTAACATAACCTCAGTTTGCATTTGGGTTACCTGACCGGCTAATTATCACTTACCTTGAAGCCTGAGAAAGGGCAACTCGTAATAAACAATAAAACAAATAAAACATGCTAAGAACGCAGGGCAGGACACCAAACGTAGAAATACAAGCAACTTCTTATTATGCATGGTGCCAATAACATTGCAATTCACATATTCCATCATCACCAGTCACCTTTACTTGCATATTTGGATGCAGATGAGTAACATAACCTCTGTTTGCATTTGGCTTACCTGACCGGCTAATTATCACTTAGCTTTAAGCGTGAGAAATGGCAAATCGTTATAAACAATAAAACATTATAAGAATATGGGGCGAGGACACCAAACGTAGAAGTACGAGCAACGGTTACCAACTTCTTACTATGCATGATGCCAATAACATTGCATTTCACATATTCCATCATCACCAGTCACATTTACTTGCATATTTGGATGCAGATGAGTAACATAACCTCTGTTTGCATTTGGCTTACCTGACCGGCTAATTATCACTTAGCTTTAAGCGTGAGAAATGGCAACTCGTTATAAACAATAAAACATTATAAGAATATGGGGCGAGGACACCAAACGTAGAAGTACGAGCAACGGTTACCAACTTCTTACTATGCATGATGCCAATAACATTGCATTTCACATATTCCATCATCACCAGTCACCTTTACTTGCATATTTGGATGCAGTTGAGTAACATAACCTCAGTTTGCATTTGGGTTACCTGGCTCACTTATTATCACTTACCTTGAATCCTGAGAAAGGGCAACTCGTAATAAACAATTAAACATGCTAAGAACGCAGGGCAGGACACCAAACGTAGAAATACGAGCAACTTCTTATTATGCATGGTGCCAATAACATTGCATTACACATTCCATCATCACCAGTCACTTTTACTTGCATATTTGGATGCAGATGAGTAACATAACCTCAGTTTGCAATTGGGTGACCTGGCTCACTTATTATCACTTAACCTTGAAGCTTGAGAAATGGCAACTCGTAATAAACAATAAAACATGCTAAGAACTCAGGGCAAGGACACCAAACGTAGATATGAGGAACATGTACCAACTTCTTACTCACTATGCATGGTGCCAATAACATTGAATTTCACATATTCCATCATCACCAGTCACCTTTACTTGCATATTTGGATGCAGATGAGTAACATAACCTCTGTTTGCATTTGGCTTACCTGACCGGCCAATTATCACTTAGCTTTAAGCGTGAGAAATGGCAACTCGTTATAAACAATAAAACATAAGAATATGGGGCGAGGACACCAAACGTAGAAGTACGAGCAACGGTTACCAACTTCTTACTATGCATGATGCCAATAACATTGCATTTCACATATTCCATCATTCACCAGTCACCTTTACTTGCATATTTGGGTGCAGTTGAGTAACATAACCTCAGTTTGCATTTGGGTTACCTGACCGGCTAATTATCACTTACCTTGAAGCCTGAGAAAGGGCAACTCGTAATAAACAATAAAACAAATAAAACATGCTAAGAACGCAGGGCAGGACACCAAACGTAGAAATACGAGCAACTTCTTATTATGCATGGTGCCAATAACATTGCATTACACATTCCATCATCACCAGTCACTTTTACTTGCATATTTGGATGCAGATGAGTAACATAACCTCAGTTTGCATTTGGGTGACCTGGCTCACTTATTATCACTTAACCTTGAAGCTTGAGAAATGGCAACTCGTAATAAACAATAAAACATGCTAAGAACTCAGGGCAAGGACACCAAACGTAGATATGAGGAACATGTACCAACTTCTTACTCACTATGCATGGTGCCAATAACATTGAATTTCACATATTCCATCATCACCAGTCACCTTTACTTGCATATTTGGATGCAGATGAGTAACATAACCTCTGTTTGCATTTGGCTTACCTGACCGGCTAATTATCACTTAGCTTTAAGCGTGAGAAATGGCAACTCGTTATAAACAATAAAACATCATAAGAATATGGGGCGAGGACACCAAACGTAGAAGTACGAGCAACGGTTACCAACTTCTTACTGATCATGTTGCCAATAACGTTGCATTTCACATATTCCGTCATCACCAGTCACTTTTATGTGCATATTTGGATGCAGATGAGTAACATAACCTCAGTTTGCATTTGGGTTACCTGACTGGCTAATTATCACTTAGCTTTAAGCATGAGAAATGGCAACTCGTAATAAACAATAAAACATTATAAGAATAAGGGGCGAGGACACCAAACGTAGAAGTACGAGCAACGGTTACCAACTTCTTACTGATCATGTTGCCAATAACGTTGCATTTCACATATTCCGTCATCACCAGTCACTTTTATGTGCATATTTGGATGCAGATGAGTAACATAACCTCAGTTTGCATTTGGGTTACCTGACTGGCTAATTATCACTTAGCTTTAAGCATGAGAAATGGCAACTCGTAATAAACAATAAAACATTATAAGAATAAGGGGCGAGGACACCAAACGTAGAAGTACGAGCAACGGTTACCAACTTCTTACTATGCATGATGCCAATAACATTGCGTTTCACTTATTCCATCATCACCAGTCACCTTTACTTGCATATTTGGATGCAGATGAGTAACATAACCTCAGTTTGCATTTGGGTGACCTGGCTCACTAATTATCACTTAGCTTTAAGCGTGAGAAATGGCAACTCGTAATAAAGAATAAAACAAATAAAACATGCTAAAAACGCAGGGCAGGACACCAAACGTAGAAATACGAGCAACTTCTTATTATGCATGTTGCCAATAACATTGAATTTCACATATTCCATCATCACCAGTCACTTTTACTTGCATATTTGGATGCAGATGAGTAACATAACCTCAGTTTGCATTTGGGTGACCTGGCTCACTAATTATCACTTACCTTGAAGCTTGAGAAATGGCAACTCGTAATTAACAGTTAAACATGCTAAGAACTCAGGGCGAGGACACCAAACGTAGATATATGAGGAACATTTACCAACCTCTTACTATGCATGGTGCCAATAACATTGCAATTCACATATTCCATCAGCACCAGTCACTTTTACTTGCAATTTTGGATGCAGATTAGTAACATTACCTCAGTTTGCATTTGGGTTACCTGACTGATTAATTATCACTTACCTTGAAGCTTGAGAAATGCCAATTTGTAATAAGCAATAAACCAACATGCTAAGAATGCACGGCGAGGACACCAAATGCAGACATACGAGGAACAGTTACCAACTTCTTACTCACTGTGCATGGTGCCAATAACATTGCATTTCAGATATTCCATCATCACCAGTCACCTTTACTTGTATTATTGGATGCAGTTGAGAAACATAACCTCAGTCTGCATTTGGGATACCTAACAGATTAATTATCACGTACCTGGAAGTTAAAGAAATGCTAATTTGTAATAAAGAATAAACAAACATGCCAAGAACTCAGGGCGAGGACACCAAATGCAGACATTCAAGGAACAGTTACCGTGCATGGTGCCAATAACCTTGCATTTCAAATGTTCCATCAGCACCAGTTAATTTCTCTCGTATCAAGGGATGCAGTTGCTAAGCATAACGTCACTCTGCATTAGGCAAACCTGAATAATTTCCAATCCATTAAAAGTGTGTGGTATCCATGCGTCGGGCAAATAGGTTAAGATTAAAAGTTATATTTGGGAGAAATATGCTGATAAATGACATGGATAAGAACCAAACATGGGCGCGCTGTATGTCGTCTTCCTCCTACTGTAAAATGCAGGGGAGACCTCCACGATGAAATGTTGCAGATTGGCTAAAGAGCAGCATAGTTCTGTCCAGCAATTCATAAAGCAGTGTTCAGATAATTGAGCCAAATGATACAATTTCCTATAACTTACATGTAACATGCTTGGCTTTGCAGGTCCTGGTGAGATACAGCTACAGAAAACCCTACATAACTTGTGACTGGCACAGAAGAGCGAGTAATTACAGCAACCCTAGAGAAGCACGGGTGACAGTGGATGCCAAGGAAGGAAGACAGGCAACCAGCAAGAAGTGGTAAGTGGACTTGCACATGTTTGCAGATTCTAGAAGATTTGCACGATATTCCACAGCTTAGGAAACATCCCCTATGTTTCGTAGGCTGTGGAATATGGTTTTTTTTTTCTTTCTTTCCTGGAACAGGTGATAATTTAGAGGTTGCATGAAACAGAGGCAAGATTTCTTGCCAGGGTTATACGAGGTTGATTTACACACCTCAGAAGTTGGGCATATCAGCAGTATTTATGTACATCATGGGATCGTGTGCTAGGGGAGGTGCAGAGGCGATCCAATCAGGTCTCGCCTCTCTGACAGGACTGTTCAGTGTTGTCTGCCCCCATTTGGCTTGTTCAAAGTAATTCCAAGCATACGCACCAACCAATAATGAAATTCATTACAGTGCCTACGCTGTGAAGCATTGTTGATAATTATTAGCAAGTATTGGTGCTCACCTAGTAGCATTCAAGGATAAACATGGATAAACATGAAGCGATCCAATCAGGTCTCGCCTCTCTGACAGGACTGTTCAGTCTCTCTGCGTCTTGTCTGCCCCATTTGGCTTGTTCAAAGTAATTCCAATCATACGCCCCAACCAATAATGAAATTCATTACAGTGCCTACGCTGTGAAGCATGGTTGTTAATTATTAGCAAGTATTGGTGCTCACCTAGTAGCATTCAAGGATAAACATGGATAAACATGAAGCGATCCAATCAGGTCTCGCCTCTCTCTGCCCCATTTGGCTTGTTCAAAGTAATTCCAAGTACACACACCAACCAATAACCAGTGCACGGTTGTTAATTATTAGCAAGTATTGGGAAAATAATTCGAACTGGAGAAATGGAGGTGTTTAGGTTATGTTGAATCCTCCTCATGGCTCACCGTTTGCAGAATTATGTTGTTGTCTTAGCGCCATTAGAATTTATTAGAAACCGATTCAGTTAGCACATGCAACACACCACTTACAGGTAAATGCAATATCAACAGTGCAGGACTCTTGATTGGTGCTCACCTAGTAGCATTCAAGGATAAACATGGTCCCATTTGAAATGCACAATAGTTAAAGGGATTGCATATGCTTGGATTAGCAGAGGCACATGGTATCGAGAAACACACGCACACGTCACTACACTCGCATGCCCCTAGGAGCCTCGCACCGTCCATGGGGCACAAAGAAAATGGTGTACAACCCCGCTTTTGTAGTAGCAAGTAACACCACCCACAGAAAACAAACGCCTGCTCCTGCAGTACTCCTATTATTGACACCTGATTGGGAAACAAGGGGATGTGTAGCACCTGAACCTTCTATCGTAGAATGAGAGACAGTTGTGGAGCACATCGAACAGCTATGTGAGTGGAACTGAGCAGCTTTGCATTCTTTCCTTGCTTTCACTTTATCGGTCATCCCTAAACACAAATTCGGTAGAGGAGAGCACACACTCCTCTCCCTCCCTCTCTCCCTCTCACACACACACACAATAACAACATATCAGACGGAACTGCACACGCAAGCTCCAGGGAGCCACATATATACAGTGTACCATGCACAGTAAGAATCAGCAATGATCGCAAAAAAGCACACGTTCAAGAACTGCACCATTAAAGTGCTATGGGGTGGCGCGCACCCGCAGCTTCACTACAAGTGACACACGAAGAATAACAGTAGAGGCACTACACGATAATCACATGGTCGATGGAACGCTAAGAAGTGGTAGAAACTGGACGTTCTTGACGGTGGCGTCGTGCTCCACAGCATTGCCATCCCTCCCTGTTTAACGTGACATCAATCCCGGGGAAGATACCAGCAGGAGGAGACGGCTATGTTGACCAAGAAACCTGGCGTCACACCTGTAAAGAAAATGAGCGACGTTAAGTACGCTGAAATTTCAACATGGCGGCGATGCGTATTCCAAGGTCGGGCACGAGATAAATTCACGCAGAAGTGCGAAAGTAAATCTTGGCAAGACAAGAATAAAGATGTGGCAAGCACGTGACATACTCGTGCGATTTAGATGTTGGCGTTGAAACGGAACTAACTACCCTGGCAGATTGCGGAAATTGTCTATTGAAATACGTAACGAGCGAGCACATTTACCTACCTTCGTTGAGAAACCCTCGCAAATAGGCACAGCACAATTTACGAGCGCCGATCCGCAGCTTGACAACATCTACTCGTTATGCATTTGAAGATTCCGCAGATACCTACCGTGACCTTCGGACAGTCGTAGCAATATCCGCCATCACGAGAAGGAGCATTCAATTGCAGAGCAGCCAACATCATGGAAACGGAAATGGCAGAACATTCAACTGCTGCGTAAGCACGCAAGAAGAAACGCAGCCGAAGCGGTCTTGTGTCTCGCGAGAACATAACATAATTTTTGCGATGAAACCCGCCTATTAGGACAGCGAAACCCACTCGGTTGGATAGGCTTTACGACGCGGTGATGCACAGGTTGGCTACGAGCGCTTCGACAGGAGCGCCAACATGACCGCCTGAAGCGTTTTGCGAAACAAAACGCGAAAGCGCTTCGACAGGAGCGCCAACATGACCGCCTGAAGCGTTTTACGAAACAAAACGCGAAATAAAATTCAAACCTCCGTGAAAATAACGGACGGCCGCCGCCCCTCCCCCTCCACCACGAGAGAGAAAAATCTAAGGTGCAAGTAATCCCTTTATACCCTCTTGATGAAGCCCAGGGTTACAAATTAGCAATAAACCATGGTAAATGGGAAGGCAATATCCAGTAAAGCTAGACTGAAACCTTTCATCTCGTGCTCCACGGTATGCGACCGATTAATTCTCCATAACCTTAAGACAGGGATGTGCCGAATCCTTATAACCAATGAACCAACCTGCCGAGACTGCAGGGCCAGAACACCGAAAATAAAATTGGTGCTTACTCGCCATGCATGGTGGTGCGAATATAGGTTGCAGTTGAAAAATTCGATCACCGCCGGTTATTTTTGCTTTAAATATTGGAGTAACAGCCTGTTACTCACTGCGCATGGGGCCAATAAAAGATGCATTTTAAGTGCCCTTATCACCACTGGTTATTTTTTACTTGAATTACTGGAAGCAGTTGAGAAACATAACCTCACTCTGCATTTGGGTTACCTGATTAATTGTCACTTACCTTGAAGCTGGAAAATGCCAGTTAGTCACAAAGTAAGCAAGCAGGATTGCAGGGCGAGGGCACCAAACCTAAAATTTGCGAGGAACGTTTACCAGCAACTTGTTGCTCACCATGCAAGGTGCCAATATAGGTTGCTTTTCAAATGTTCCATCAGCACCGGTTGAGGGACATAACCTCGCTCTGCATCTGTGATATCTGACCAACCGACTAGTTTTCACATACCTCGAAGAATGGAACATGGGGGTTCAAAATAAACAATAAACCAACCTGGCGAGATCGCAGGGCGAGAATAACAAATGTAAAATTTGTGAGCAAAAATTACCAACAACTTGGTACTCACCACGCATGGTGCCAATACAGGTTGCATTTCAAATACTCCATCACCACCGGCTATTTTTACTTGAATTATTGCCGCTCTCTGTATTTGGGTTACCTGGCTAATTTTCACTTACCACGAAGCTGGAAGATGCCAATTCGACATTAACAATAAAACAACCAATCAAGAATGCAGGTTGAGGACACCAAACATAACATTTGTGAGGAAGATTTACCAGCAACTTGTTACTCCACCATGCATGGTGCCAATGTAGGTTGCAATTGAAATATTCCAATTCTATATGAATTACTGGACGCAGTTGAGAAACAGAATCTCACTCTGCATTTGGGTTACCTAGCTAATATTCACTTACCTTGAAGCCTGGGAAATGTCAATTCGTCACAAACCATAAAGTAACCAAGGAAGATTGCAGGCTGAGGACACCAATTCTAAGACGCGTGAAGAACATTTACCAGCAACTTGTTACTCGCCATGCATATTGCCAATATAGGTTGCAATCGAAATATTCCAAATTCTGTATGAATGACTGGACGCAGTTGAGAAACATAATCTCACTCTGCATTTGGGTTACCTGGCTAATTTTCACTTACCTTGAAGCCTAGGAAAAGTCAATTCGTCACAAACCATGAAGTAACCAAGGAAGATTGCAGGTTGAGGACACCAAACCTAACATGTGTGAGGAACATTTACCAGCAACTTGTTACCCGCCATGCATATTGCCAATATAGGTTGCAATGGAAATATTCCAAATTCTGTATGAATTACTGGACGCTGTTGAACATAACCTCACCCTGCATTTGGGGTACCTGGCCAATTGTCACTTACCTTGAAGCTGGAAAATGCCAATTAGTCACAAACAATAAAGTAGGCAAGCAAGGATGCAGGACGAGGACACCAAACAAAAAGTTTGAGGAACATTTACCAACAGCCTGTTACTCACTGCGCATGGGGCCAATAAAAGATGCATTTTAAATGCTCTTTATCACCACTGATTAATTTTTTGCTTGAATAACTGGATGCAGTTGAGAAGCATAACCTCACTGTACCAACCTGGGGAGATCGCAGGGCGAGAATAACAAATGTAAAATTTGTGAGGAAGATTTACCAGCAACTTGTTACTCCACCATGCATGGTGCCAATATAGGTTGCAATTGAAACATTCCAATTCTGTATGAACTACTGGACGCAGTTGAGGAACATAACCTCACTCTTCGTTTGGGTTACCTGGCTAATTTTCACTTACCTTGAAGCCTAGGAAATGTCAACTCGTGACAAACCATAAAGTAACCAAGCAAGATTGCAGGTTGAGGACACCAAACCTAAGGTGTGCGAGTAACATTTACCAACAACTTGTTACTCGCCATGCATATTGCCAATATAGGTTGCAATTGTAATTTTCCAATTCTGTATGAATTACTGGACGCAGTTGAGGAACATAACCTCACTCTTTGTTTGGGTTTTCATTGCTAATATTCACTTACCTTGAAGCCTAGGAAATGTCAACTCGTGACAAACAATAAAGTAACCAAGCAAGATTGCAGGTTGAGGACACCAAACCTAAGATGTGTGAGTAACCTTTACCAGCAACTTGTTACTCTGCCATGCATGGTGCCAATATAGGTTGGAAATATTCCAATTCTATATGAATTACTGGACGCAGTTGAGAAACATAATCTCACTCTTCATTTGGGTTACCTGGCTAAACTTCACTTACCTTGAAGCCTAGGAAATGTAAACTCGTCACAAACAGTAAAGTAAGCAAGCAAGATTGCAGGCTGAGGACACCAAACCTAAGATGTGTGAGTAACATTTACCAGCAACTTGTTACTCGCCATGCATATTGCCAGTACAGGTTGCGATCAAAATATTCCAAATTCTGTATGAATTACTGGATGTAGTTGAGGAACATAACCTCACTCTTCGTTTGGGTTTTCATTGCTAATATTCACTTACCTTGAAGCGTAGGAAATGTCAACTCGTGACAAACAATAAAGTAACCAAGCAAGATTGCAGGTTGAGGACACCAAACCTAAGATGTGTGAGGAACATTTACCAGCAACTTGTTACCCGCCATGCATATTGCCAATATAGGTTGCAATCGAAATATTCCAAATTCTGTATGAATGACTGGACACAGTTGAGAAGCATAATCTCACTCCGCATTTGGGTTACCTGGCCAATTGTCACTTACCTTGAAGCTGGAAAATGCCAATTAGTCACAAATAAAGTGGCAAGGAAGGTTGCAGGACGAGGACACCAAACAAAAAGTTTGTCAGGAACATTTACCAACAGCCTGTTACTCACTGTGCATGGGGCCAATAAAAGATGCATTTTAAATGCTCTTTATCACCACTGGTTAATTTTTTGCTTGAATTACTGGATGCAGTTGAGAAGCATAACCTCACTCTACCAACCTGGGGAGATCGCAGGGCGAGAATAACAAATGTAAAATTTGTGAGCAAAAGTTACCAACAACTTGTTACTCACCACGCATGGTGCCAATATAGGTTGAACTGCAAATAGTCCATCTCCACTGTCTATTTTTACTTGAATTATTGCCTCTCTCTGTATTTGGGATACGTGGATGATTATCACTTACCATGAAGCTGGAAGATGCCAATTCGTCATTAACGATAAAGCAACCAAGCAGGAATGCAGGATGAGGACACCAAACATGAAATTTGTGAGGGAGATTTACCAGCAACTTGTTACTCTGCCATGCATGTTGCCAATATAGGTTGGAAATATTCCAATTCTATATGAATTACTGGACGCAGTTGAGAAACATAATCTCACACTTCATTTGGGTTACCTGGCTAAACTTCACTTACCTTGAAGCCTAGGAAATGTAAACTCGTCACAAACAGTAAAGTAACCAAGCAAGATTGCAGGCTGAGGACACCAAACCTAAGGTGTGCGAGTAACATTTACCAACAACTTGTTACTCGCCATGCATATTGCCAATATAGGTTGCAATTGTAATTTTCCAATTCTGTATGAATTACTGGACGCAGTTGAGGAACATAACCTCACTCTTTGTTTGGGTTTTCATTGCTAATATTCACTTACCTTGAAGCCTAGGAAATGTCAACTCGTGACAAACAATAAAGTAACCAAGCAAGATTGCAGGTTGAGGACACCAAACCTAAGATGTGTGAGTAACCTTTACCAGCAACTTGTTACTCTGCCATGCATGGTGCCAATATAGGTTGGAAATATTCCAATTCTATATGAATTACTGGACGCAGTTGAGAAACATAATCTCACTCTTCATTTGGGTTACCTGGCTAAACTTCACTTACCTTGAAGCGTAGGAAATGTAAACTCGTCACAAACAGTAAAGTAACCAAGCAAGATTGCAGGCTGAGGACACCAAACCTAAGATGAGTGAGTAACATTTACCAGCAACTTGTTACTCGCCATGCATATTGCCAGTACAGGTTGCGATCAAAATATTCCAAATTCTGTATGAATTACTGGATGTAGTTGAGGAACATAACCTCACTCTTCGTTTGGGTTTTCATTGCTAATATTCACTTACCTTGAAGCGTGGGAAATGTCAACTCGTGACAAACAATAAAGTAACCAAGCAAGATTGCAGGTTGAGGACACCAAACCTAAGATGTGTGAGGAACATTTACCAGCAACTTGTTACTCGCCATGCATATTGCCAATATAGGTTGCAATCGAAATATTCCAAATTCTGTATGAATGACTGGACACAGTTGAGAAGCATAATCTCACTCCGCATTTGGGTTACCTGGCCAATTGTCACTTACCTTGAAGCTGGAAAATGCCAATTAGTCACAAATAAAGTGGCAAGGAAGGTTGCAGGACGAGGACACCAAACAAAAAGTTTGTCAGGAACATTTACCAACAGCCTGTTACTCACTGTGCATGGGGCCAATAAAAGATGCATTTTAAATGCTCTTTATCACCACTGGTTAATTTTTTGCTTGAATTACTGGATGCAGTTGAGAAGCATAACCTCACTCTACCAACCTGGGGAGATCGCAGGGCGAGAATAACAAATGTAAAATTTGTGAGCAAAAGTTACCAACAACTTGTTACTCACCACGCATGGTGCCAATATAGGTTGAACTGCAAATAGTCCATCTCCACTGTCTATTTTTACTTGAATTATTGCCTCTCTCTGTATTTGGGATACGTGGATGATTATCACTTACCATGAAGCTGGAAGATGCCAATTCGTCATTAACGATAAAGCAACCAAGCAGGAATGCAGGATGAGGACACCAAACATGAAATTTGTGAGGGAGATTTACCAGCAACTTGTTACTCTGCCATGCATGTTGCCAATAAAGTTTGGAAATATTCCAATTCTATATGAATTACTGGACGCAGTTGAGAAACATAATCTCACACTTCATTTGGGTTACCTGGCTAAACTTCACTTACCTTGAAGCCTAGGAAATGTAAACTCGTCACAAACAGTAAAGTAACCAAGCAAGATTGCAGGCTGAGGACACCAAACCTAAGGTGTGCGAGTAACATTTACCAACAACTTGTTACTCGCCATGCATATTGCCAATATAGGTTGCAATTGTAATTTTCCAATTCTGTATGAATTACTGGACGCAGTTGAGGAACATAACCTCACTCTTTGTTTGGGTTTTCATTGCTAATATTCACTTACCTTGAAGCCTACGAAATGTCAACTCGTGACAAACAATAAAGTAACCAAGCAAGATTGCAGGTTGAGGACACCAAACCTAAGATGTGTGAGTAACCTTTACCAGCAACTTGTTACTCTGCCGTGCATGGTGCCAATATAGGTTGGAAATATTCCAATTGTATATGAATTACTGGACGCAGTTGAGAAACATAATCTCACTCTTCATTTGGGTTACCTGGCTAAACTTCACTTACCTTGAAGCGTAGGAAATGTAAACTCGTCACAAACAGTAAAGTAACCAAGCAAGATTGCAGGCTGAGGACACCAAACCTAAGATGTGTGAGTAACATTTACCAGCAACTTGTTACTCCACCACGCATGGTGCCAATATAGGTGGCAATTGAAATATTCCAATTCTATATGAATTACTGGACGCAGTTGAGAAACAGAATCTCACTCATCGTTTGGGTTACCTGGCTAATATTCACTTACCTTGAAGCCTAGGAAATGTCAACTCGTGACAAACCATAAAGTAACCAAGCAAGGTTGCAGTTTGAGGACACCAAACCTAAGATGTGCGAGTAACATTTACCAACAACTTGTTACTCGCAATGCATATTGCCAATATAGGTTGCAATTGAAATTGTCCAATTCTGTATGAATTACTGGACGCAGTTGAGGAACGTAACCTCACTCTTCGTTTGGGTTTTCATTGCTAATATTCACTTACCTTGAAGCGTAGGAAATGTCAACTCGTGACAAACAATAAAGTAACCAAGCAAGATTGCAGGTTGAGGACACCAAACCTAAGGTGTGTGAGTAACCTTTACCAGCAACTTGTTACTCTGCCATGCATATTGCCAATATAGGTTGGAAATATTCCAATTGTATATGAATTACTGGACGCAGTTGAGAAACATAATCTCACTCTTCATTTGGGTTACCTGGCTAAACTTCACTTACCTTGAAGCCTAGGAAATGTAAACTCGTCACAAACAGTAAAGTAACCAAGCAAGATTGCAGGCTGAGGACACCAAACCTAAGATGTGTGAGTAACATTTACCAGCAACTTGTTACTCCACCACGCATGGTGCCAATATAGGTTGCAATTGAAATATTCCAACCCTATATGAATTACTGGACGCAGTTGAGAAACAGAATCTCACTCATCGTTTGGGTTACCTGGCTAATACTCACTTACCTTGAAGCCTAGGAAATGTCAACTCGTGACAAACCATAAAGTAACCAAGCAAGGTTGCAGGTTGAGGACACCAAACCTAAGATGTGTGAGTAACATTTACCAACAACTTGTTACTCGCCATGCATATTGCCAATATAGGTTGCAATTGAAATTTTCCAATTCTGTATGAATTACTGGACGCAGTTGAGGAACATAACCTCACTCTAGCAACCTGGCGAGAATAACAAATGTAAAATTTGTGAGCAAAGGTTACCAACAATTTGTTACTCACCATGCATGGTGCCAATATAGGTTGCATTTCAAATAGTCCATAACCACCGGCTAGTTTTGAACTTGATTTTCTGGATAAATTAAACAAATCTATTTAAATTTAAACAAACACTCTTCCTCATAGTCCTGAAAAGTCTCCCGACTAAGTGAAACGGTTAGTTTCCTTATTTTAATGTGGTTTTACCTTTAACCTCTTCCCAGCAGATATTTAAGTGCACCACGCATTTTGGGCACTCTGATCTACATTTCATTAGTAGGACAATAACCTAACAAAGCCGTTATGGAGGCAGGCGTGGTTAAACTTACCTGAGATGGGGGATAAGCTAGCACCTTAACCACTTGTTGTTACGCAACCACTCCCCTGTAGAGTCTAACAGGATGAGTTTCTTAATAATGTCTTTATATTAGTATGTATCGTTACAGTAAGCATGAGAGGTGCATGAGCAATACTGTAACGACATGTAAGCTACTGTGAGCCAAAGATATAGATATAACATTTTGTGCCCCAAGGAACATCACAGAAGGCTGACATTTCTTGAAAGTCTGCCCGAAGACAGTGTGTGAAAGTCAGTGAGCCATTGTTTCTAATTCATGATTTCTACATGACACAATGCGAGCAATTTGCGACATCAGGAAAGAATGTCCAACGATCAAGAATTGTGTGTATACTATGCTATACCTTTTGCACCTGGAAGCTGAGTTACAATATTCGATGTGTAATTTTTGTTGGAGGAGCATTGTTCTTCACGTACCTTAAGGTTGGTCTCCAGTCGAATGGGCAACGCTACAGGGGTATTAGAAGAACGAACATGGTCATTTTACCACCGCAAGAAATTCCTCAAAGCTAGTTTTGGGTTATAGGGAGGGAGCATTTGAAGATGTAAATAATAACAGGAAAAAATTGTAATATATTTAATTCCTCAACCATAGAGGTCCCAAAGGACTGAGGTGACATACACCTCGAAAAATGAACCGACACTGAAAATACACATTCACTCGCTCAGGCAGGTTGTAGGCACCACAAGTGGCAAGTGGTTATCCTCCCCCTCCGTGTGTAAGAAGTACTCAGGGAGACTCCGGGAAGCCTTGACCTTGCAGAGCTCAGGGAGACCTCCATGTTGAAATGCTCTGTCGTACCTGACCTAGAAAGTAAGGGACATAGGATGCAGGGGGAGGGGGTTATTCGAGCCTCTGGCTTCTCTTGACCACGCATGATTCCTGATTCTTGGAGTTCACTTTCCTTCAAGGGGGATTCTGCCCCAGTTACGGATGCCAACAGAGCGGTTGATAAGGTTTTATTTGGACAGTTAGTTTTAGGATTTAGTGTATATGTGTTACTGTAGTTTATTTTTGTTAAGAATATTTATAACCTATGTTTGGTTTATATTTATATTCCTTAGTTAAATTTTTACTTAGTATTTAGGTTCATATATGGCCCTTGCCAGTGTTGTGTTAAAAGGGCACTGATGATCTTGCAGTTGAGCTCCCCTAAACATATATCGTCAAATGAAGTGAAGCCATACATATAGCGGATTTCCAGCCAGTCCTGACCTGATTACGTTTGGTCACCTGTTCCTAAAAGCCTCCCTCTTTTGCAGTTAGATGCGGAGGGATGAGACAGCAAACCACGGAGGTAGGGTATTTGCCAGCACCTACTCGTGGTGGATGGCATGGGAAAGTAACCCAGTAGTATATAGGCTTGATTAATAAGTGAGCAGAGCACCCAGAGTAAAGGTCATCAGGCAAACACTGCAAGTGCAGATGTAGGGGAGATTGTTGCAAGCACGCGAGCTAGATAACCTACTTCTGTAGGTGAGTAATGGGATTGGTAGCACACACACGAGAAGGCACACGCTACTAAGAACAAGAAAACAAGACACACGCACGCCACAACCACCACACATGTATGTCTTCCTCGTGAACATTCACATGGACCTGCAACTTGCCTTGTGCTGGCATGCAAAAGTGATAGGAAAGCACTGCAAAGCAAGCACCATCCATGTAAGGAACCATAGGGGAGGGAATGGTGAACTTGCACACACCTCGACACACAAGCGAAAAACGAACACTATTCACATTGTACACAAAAGAAACGGTGTACAGGATATTCACTTCCATGTTGATAATAAGGCACTCAAGTCACAAGTGGAGAGTTCAAACCTCCGAAAGAAGCACAATCACACGTTTAAAGGCAAACGAGAAACACCATTACGCACTAGAAAAGACACGAATATACACAAGGCACAAAAGGAGCACTTCTCGAGCTAATGTTTGTATTTACTCCACAAGCCTTGTCATCCAGTGCAAGAGGCTGGCCGGCGCCTTAAATAGTCAGGACAGGCGAACATCAAGATACCATTCCTAAATCGACCACGTGCAACGTTGTCATGGAGTACGGAATCCAATGTGGCGGCGAAGCGTAAACTGAGGACGGGCGGTATATATATGATATATAGTTGAAGTGAATGTGCACACGCCAAATAAAAGCAAAACTTTGCAAAGTCACATTACAACCCCGTGGAAAATGATTTCACGCCCAATGCACATTACGAACGTGACTATTGTCGAAAATAGAAAATAGTTGGTAATGGCGGGAGGACATTTTGCACCAGAGTGAATGGGATATATAAAAAATGATAGCACACGTGTACGAGCACAGGCAACGCAAAATTAATCAAAGCAAAAGCTACCAAAACCACAATAGCACCCTGTGGAAAATGCCTTTACGCCCAGTGCACACAAAGAACGATGGTATAGACGAAAATAATCGCCAATGGCGGGAGGACATGTTGCACCGACCTTTACGTATTACCCACCCCCCCACCTAAGCGCCACCTTCACGGAATTGATGCTAAGTGTTCGCGCATACAGGTACTGCGCAGGCACGCCGGCCGGCCAATCCGCCTCGACGTTACTAAGTGTCGAACCTGGACGCTTTCACACATTCACACTAAGGAAACTGTTGGAATCCAACCCACAGACACGTAGGTGCCAAGTCTGCCATCTGGAGGGAAACAATGACCTTAATTCAGGGCTCGAGAACAGTTAACGTCGCAAACAGCGGAAAAAGAGAAGGAAAGAAAGAAAATCAGTCCGAGAGGATAACATTTTCAGGAATCGAACCTCTTGCCCGACACTACATTGCATCTCGGTGCTGCAGAAACGACCGCATGTTGGCAACAGCTGCTGCCAACACGACGGCGTGAAACAAGTCTTTGCCAACGGTGAAAAACACGAGTGTAAACATCGTGCCCAAACTTAACAGGCACTAAAAGTATCTTCAGAGGCGTTATAAAGTGTACTTAAACAGATAAGTGTTACAATAATGCCCCAAGCCCCCGGCAATGTGTTGTTGCGTATGTATTATGCCTCTTATGTCCTTAGATTTCTTCTAATTCTAATATTTCTAATTTTGATCCGTTATATGCTGTTATATAGATACCTTGTCATAGTACTGGCCACTATAAACTATCAAGTTCCCTGAAAATCAAAGAAAACTACACACACACACACACACACACACACACACACACACACACACACACACACACACACACCGCCTCGATAGCGTAGATGGTAGCGTGTCTGCCTCACGTTCAAGAGGTCCCGAGTTCGAATGTCGGTCAGGGTGAGCTACCTGGATAAGTTTTTTTTACCAGGGTTTTCCCTTATTAAAGGCGAATGTCGAGCAACGTTTCATCCAACTCGTTCACCGTCCAATATTACTTAACGTTGGAGTACCTAAATTAAAAAAAAAAAAAAAAAAAAAAAAAAAAAAAAAAAAACACACACACATGATCACTTGTATTTATTCTTTCTGGTGCATAGTTTATTGCATCTGCCGTGGAATTCTTTCTAAAACCAAATTGCGTACCACTCATATCTATCATATATTCCAGCATGCCTGTATATGAAAGACGATCCTGTACGTTTCCAAGAGTATTAAGCATGCAAATTGGCCTGAACAATTTCACCCTTCATTATCTTCCCATTTCTTGAGAACTAATCCTGTATGCCTACGACAAGAAGACTCGAGGGGTATGAAGGGCATAGGAGCTTGAACTGTTCAGCTGCTCCGGTAGCGGGTCTGTTTGCTAGGAAACGAGTGAATGAAAGTGCATATGAGTCACCCATGTTGCTCGAACTAATGTTTGTCGCAGCGATAGGTATTCTGTATAGGTGAACTACGGGACAACACTTCTGTATTTTAAACGAACCGTCCATCCTCGTCATACTCGGAAGGCGAGCATACAACCCGAGGAGACAGCAAAAGTGAGAATGTTGCACATTCCTCTAGCTTGCCTTCCTGTCTTGGGCAGTCAGTACTTTAGCTTCCTTCCAACGATGGAAGATAGATAAAAATAGGCACTCATTTAACTTAGGTTAATATCTGCCGAATTTTGAATTACCTCAGGATGTATTCCACCTGGTCGTGCAGGTTTATATTTCATTCTATAGTATGGAAAAAAAGGAAACAGAAATAAAGCTTGCCAGGAGCCAACTGCCCTTTTCTGAGAGAGATGGTGGCCCTGAAAAGGGCCGTTTTATCTGTGCCACATTTACTTTGAACTTGTGTATTTAGTGACAGCTTTCGTACCCTCGCTGACGGCATGCTTGGCCAGTTCGCCGGGTAGAAGCAGACGCACAGCGGTCTGAATCTCCCGACTTGTGATGGTGGAGCGCTTGTTGTAATGCGCTAGGCGGGAGGCTTCGGCCGCGATGCGCTCGAAAATGTCATTGACGAAACTGTTCATGATACTCATGGCCTTTGAGCTGATCCCAGTATCGGGGTGAACTTGCTTCAACACCTTGTAGATGTAAATGGCGTAGCTCTCCTTCCTCTTGCGCTTCTTCTTCTTATCTCCCTTGGAGATGTTCTTCTGGGCCTTGCCAGCTTTTTTGGCAGCCTTTCCACTGGTCTTTGGCGGCATGACGCTCCCTCTGCAAACAAACCAAGAATACGAATTAAAATCAGCTCGTCCCACTCAATAAAAGAGAGACGTCAGGGGAGGTGCCTTCGCTAGGCGCACGAACCGGCTGGGGAACAAGGAAAGGGGACACCCCGCGATTGGTGCAGTGTCGGCGGAATAAAAGCGATAAAAGTTTACTCTTGGCTTGGCACACAGAGGCACTCGAATGATCGGCATCGTCCGTCTCGAGTAGTCCAGTACACCACAGCTTGAGCGGATCCGCGGCAACATCACCTCAACATGAAGAAGAAGAAGAAGAACGCAGCTACACGAAAGCAGAAGCTACCTTCACCTCAACCGCCACCAGCCAGCTCTCGGACGCCTTCTCCCGCCAATATGTCGGCATCGGCACACGAGAGGGAGCCGCCCGCAGAGACGCCGCGGAAGCTTTGGGCTGCACTGCCCTTTTCACCCGCCACACCGAATGCTTGCGTGGAGCGCAAGCGACCAGCAAGAGACGCAACACCCGAAAGGCAGGCCACAGCAACTCCACCTGTAGATTCGCAACCTCCGCAGTCGCCAAGCCCTACTCTACGGTTTTCATACGCCGCCGCAGCACGACTGACACCAATAAGCCCTCTGCACTCCTCACCAGCACCAACTACTGCTCCAGAAACCTACACCGTAGTCATCAACGGGGTTCCCCGAGATCTCCCGTGTAGGTTTGTTCTCACCGCCGCAAAGCAGAAGTGGCCCTCCGCCTGGAGAGCCAACCGCATCACTACGAAAAGAGGCGCCACCACACTCGTACGCCTGCATCTAGCCGACAGCACGGAGGCGGAAGCCGCCTTGAGAACGGAGCTGCCCTTATTAGGACGCAGTCTCCGAATTGAGGCAAGCAAGTTAGAGCGACACATCCCTTGCCGGAGATGCTGCAACTACGGTCACCACGCCAACACCTGCACCGCGCCACCTAGGTGCCACTACTGTGGGACACAGTGCCTCACCGCCGAATGCACGAACCACAACCTCCGACACCGACGCAAATACTGCGCCACCTGTAATGGTCTAGGCCATTTTACAGGTCAAACGCAGTGCCCTCGCTATCCCAGAGCGAGGCCCCTAACACAACGCTGCACTACACCAACCAGAGAAAGGACTCCAAGCTCACCACCTACCACAACAACAGCAGCCTTCTTCCCTGATGCAGATATGAAAGAAGCCATTCAGGATCTTCGGAAGGAACTGCAGAACGTTGGAGCCCGTCTCACCTCACTGGAAGACGCCATCGTCGACCTACACTCCGAGGAGCACATCATTTCCTCTCGCCTATACGAACTGGAAGAAATATTCACCACAAAGCTAGACCTACTAGAAGAAAAGATTACCAGAAACATCACAGAACTCATTACTACACGCCTAAACCAACTGGAACAAACAATCACCACTAACTTCGCAGATCTCAACATTGCAAAGCGCCTCAACCTAGTGGAAGCTGAAGTCATCACAAACATCATGATGCACAACACCGAAGAAAGGGACCGTCACTCGCAGCTTGACAAAAAGATTAAGCGTCTCCACGACCGAACTTCCCGTCACTTCGATGACCTCACTCAACAACTTTGCAGCATGAGCACGCAACACACTTCAACAACCCACACAGACAACAAGTACACATCGACGCCGGCTTCCTGGTGGAAGCCCCTGGAAAGGCCGAACTCATGATAAAAACAACCGAAAATTAAAAGAAGGAGTGCCAATGAAGTAGGCAGCAACACCAGAGGCATACAAGGGCTATCGTTCAGACTGTAAGGCTTTCCCCAAGCTTCCCATCCTGGCACACGACGGAACGCAAGCACGACGGACTCCAGAACTCCCCCCCCCACATTCAATCAAAAACGCATACGCGGCTGAAGAGGGAATATCCCTAAACAGCCTTGGCACGTCAGTGCCTAAATCCCATTTCTTTCTTCTTTTCTTGGCTTGGCATTTGGGAGAGTTCTTCAGGAGGGAGTATATACGCAACAGCAGCACTTCAACATGTCCGGACGTGGAAAGGGAGGAAAAGTGAAGGGAAAGTCTAAGTCTCGCTCCAGTAGAGCAGGACTTCAGTTCCCCGTGGGCCGTATTCATCGACTTCTGCGTAAAGGCAATTATGCCGAACGAGTGGGAGCTGGTGCCCCCGTGTACCTCGCTGCCGTGATGGAGTACTTGGCCGCTGAGGTTTTGGAGTTGGCAGGAAACGCCGCCAGGGATAATAAGAAAACCAGGATAATCCCCAGACATCTTCAGCTGGCCATCCGCAACGACGAAGAGTTGAATAAACTCCTTTCGGGCGTAACGATAGCCCAAGGTGGTGTACTGCCTAACATCCAGGCAGTACTTCTGCCCAAAAAGACCGAAAAGAAAGCCTAAAGCGCCTCTTTCATTGGGCTACTCTTTCACCGATAGGTAATTAAACGGCCCTTTTCAGGGCCATCACACTTTTTCCGTAGAGTGGGTTGTACTGTTCGCCTCAATAAAGTCCCAGGGGAATGAGGGGAAAGGGGGTTTAGGCACTATTCCAATACCCTGCTTTGTAGTTTTATGCCACTTCCTTCAGGCACTCCTTAAGGGTGACGCATTCCTATCAGGGACTTCCTTTGCGTTGGCTAACAGTACAACCCGCTCAAGGGAAACAGTTATGAGATTTAGAAATAGGTATTTAGCATATTAGCATCATGTGTTGACGCAGCTGTTACGGCAGTATCGTCGGTAAATGGACAGAGGTTTGCAAACTCTTAGGGTAGTAGGGTATTGATGTAGCTAAGGAAGAGCAGGTGACCAAGGACACTGCCCTGTGGAACCCCCCTGCGTTTATGGCATGAGGTTGAGAGTGGACGTGGTCCATAGTAACAACAAATTATGAAATAATGATGGAATATGCGTATAAGAGACATCGTAGTGAATGAGGCGATGGAGAAGGCCTTCGAGCCACACCCAATCGAAGGCTTTGGAGATGTCTAGGAAGAGGGCTGCAACATAGTGACGATTGTTGCAACCTTGAACCACCTCGTACACAGTACGCAGGAGCCGATGTTTTGCCGTCGAAACCCAAATTGCTCGGGACGAAGCACATTGTGATGGTGCAGTAAGTTCTGTAGTACGGTTTCAAAATGCTTGCCTAACGTCGGCAGGAGACTGAATATTTTTGCATGTCTCCATGCTATTGATAGCTGTAAAGAATGTTGACATCACGTCGGCCAACGTGTATATAGCCTCACAGCCAACGCGATCTCTTGTCCGCAGGGTGGAATTTGTTTGTTTAAACATTCCACATCAGTTTCAATAGGAACGTAACCAAACCACAAGGAATTGGACGGATGACCTCAGAAATTAACTAGAAAGGGCTTAGAGAAAAGCTGCGGCCAGGGATTGCAAGACGCTAGAAGGCAGGACCAAGAGCTCTGAAGTGAATAACTTGGTGGCCCTGAAAAGGGCCGTTTTTCATACACATGCCTGCGTGCGATCGTGATTAAAAGGCTTAACCACCGAAACCGTAGAGGGTGCGGCCTTGTCGCTTGAGGGCATACACTACATCCATGGCAGTGACCGTCTTCCTCTTGGCGTGCTCGGTGTAGGTGACAGCATCTCTAATGACGTTCTCCAAGAACACCTTGAGCACTCCTCTGGTCTCCTCGTAGATGAGGCCTGAGATACGCTTCACCCCCCCTCTGCGGGCCAGACGACGAATGGCAGGCTTCGTAATACCCTGGATGTTATCTCGCAAGACCTTCCTGTGACGCTTGGCACCACCCTTTCCGAGTCCTTTGCCACCTTTGCCTCGTCCAGTCATGTCTACAGCAGCGTGTCTCTTTCACACGAATCCCCCTCGAAGAATGAGTCGATTTTAACTGTCATGGCCGCTTTTTGTAATCTCGCGGGTAATGGGCGGCGCCACACAGGCTTCGGCCAATGGCACTGCAGAGGGCGGGTCAGGACGGCGGTGCGATTGATCTATATGACACGAAAAGAGGCCAAAGGGCTGAATTTACTCTAGTGAGACCGGCACGAGGCGAGATGGCACGTACCAAGCAGACGGCTCGTAAATCCACTGGCGGCAAGGCTCCCAGGAAACAACTGGCTACCAAAGCCGCCAGGAAGAGTGCCCCTGCCACCGGCGGAGTGAAGAAACCTCACCGTTACCGTCCTGGAACCGTGGCCCTTCGGGAGATCCGGCGTTATCAGAAGAGCACGGAACTGCTCATTCGCAAGCTGCCCTTCCAGCGCCTGGTAAGGGAGATCGCCCAGGACTTCAAAACGGATCTACGCTTTCAGAGCTCTGCGGTGATGGCACTTCAGGAGGCCAGCGAGGCCTATCTAGTGGGTCTCTTCGAAGACACCAACCTGTGCGCCATTCATGCCAAGCGAGTAACCATTATGCCCAAAGACATACAGTTAGCTCGCAGAATCCGCGGCGAGAGGGCCTAGGAGAGGCTCAATCTCGAGGACGTCGGTTTGCGGACAAAACGGCCCTTTTCAGGGCCACAATTAGGTTCCTTAGAGCCAGATAAGAAGCTGAAATAAGCCTATTTCAAAGGCAATGGAACTTAGTCATCTAGTACCAGATGTTTAAGTTAAAGAAAAAAGCTTCAAGCGTTGTAGATTTATAAGGCCGGTCTTATACGCATCTGGCTCACCGGTATTTAAATTACGGGGAGCGTGCAGCTGAATTGATAAGCAGATGGCGGCGGTCCGAAGCGTACACCCTAATTTACCACATATACTATACCATTATATATTACAAAGGGCCAATACATCCCGTAAAATGGATGGGAAGGCCGCATATGTGCGGTGACTGCTTCTGCACGCTTAGCCTTAAGAGCACATGTATGGTGAGACGATGTGGCCTCCGAGGATGATCTCACCGGGGGCGGTGGGTGTGGCGCCGCCTCCTTTTTGTTTAAGCGGATGTAACTTAGGAAAATTGCTCACGTAGGGGAGGGGATCCGTCCCCTTCAGCTGCTGTGGACCCCTAACACTCGTGATACTTCTGACGTTACTAGTGCACCGGGCCGAACATCCAGCTTTGCCAGCTCCCTGGTTATAGGGACCTTTGACGTCCTACGTAGGTAGTGCTTGCCCAAAATTTAAAGTGGGTAAATTGCGACTCGATTTCTGCTGCTCAAGGTTCAGCGGATGTCCTATAAGCCAGATAGGATTGCAAATGAGCTCAGGTTTCGCAGCTGTTTGTGCCCGAAAGGAATTCCTGGGTTAGAAGATATCGTGTGGGTGGTATATACAATACTTGAGAGATGAAAAAGTAGGGGAGTTTACAACACAGTGAATCTATCTGCCGAGATAGTCAGGACTGATCGACCATGCCTAATGCCCTTTCCAAGACGGACTGATGGCCCTGAGAAGGGCCGTTTTCCCCCAATCCACCCAACCGGGGAATGGGGAGAGTTTGACAGGGTCGGGGCCCTCACGGGGTCTGTTGACCATGGGACTCACTTCTTTTTGGGGCTGGCCTTTTTGGGTACCTTGGCCTTGGGGGCCTTCTTTGGTTTGGGAGCCTTTGGCTTCTTCGTCGGCATCTTGGTGACTTTCTTGGCCTTGGAAGGGGATTTCTTCGGCTTCGGTGCCGAAGCGGCCTTCTTCTTCTCGGAGGGCTTCTTGGCAGCCTTCTTGGGTGACGCCTTAGGTGCAGATTTCTTGGCCTTGCCGGAGGACGAGGTTTTCTTTTCCTTGGGCGCAGCAGGTCGACCCCTGGAAGGCGCAGTGGATGCTGCAGTCTTCTCGAGCTTTGCCGCCGAGGCGAGTTTGAAGGAGCCGGAAGCGCCTTTGCCTTTGGTCTGTACTAGTTCTCCGGAAGCCACGGCCGCTTTCAGGTACTTCTTGATGAACGGCGCAAGCTTTTCGGAGTCCGCCTTGTAGTTGGCAGCAATGTACTTCTTGATGGCCTGCAGAGAGGAACCGCCCCTCTCCTTCAGGCTCTTGATGGCGTTGCCCACCATCTCTGACGTACGAGGATGTGCCGGTTTCGTCCTGGGCTTCTTTGCCGAAGAGGCCTTAGCCTTCTTGGGCGCAACCTGCGCTGGAGCTGCTGCGAGAGCCGTTGATGATGCTGTGTCTGCCATGTCACAAGTGGAAATGAGTAAAATTTTCAAAATCGCAGCCATTATTTCCGTTCCCAGCGTTGTCATTTAAGAACCTGATAGAAAACACGAGGGAGCAGCCCTCAGGTCGCGCGGACGGCCACGAGCCAGTGGCGTGCTTCCTGACATGGATTTCACCCTTTTCACGAAGGTGCTTGTGCCAAGCGCCAGCTTCTAGGGGCAGAACGGCATACCTTGAAGATTTGGGATGCTTGTGCGGTCTAAGTGATCTAGCTCAGGATAAACCTCTCCTTTGGAGAGGCTGGCGAATTCGGGCTTGCAATCCATGCTGGCCCAGCACGTTCCCCGGGTTTCTCGCGTGGGAAGACTGCACGGGGTTGCGAAGAGAGATGTCCCTTGGGGGTCAAGAAGTCCGAACCTTTGCCTATCATCACACGAAGCGAGCACGCTCGAGGTTACTCCCAGCTGTCACTGAGGCCTCTCAAAAGTTGGGGTGCATCGAACACAATTTCGCTCGAGTAGGGCAAAGAAGGCGTAACTCCCATCGTTCCACGATGTTCCGATTAGTCTAGGAGGACTCTGAGGGACTTGTTAAATTGGGTAGAGGATCCAGAAACCCTCCGCAAGGTCTGGGAAGCACAATGCAGCAGGTCATGACGCAGGCGAGGGCTCATCGTAGAAGACTCTCCACGCCCTGAGCAAGGAGGTTGCTGTACTGTTGCACCGGGGAAAGCAAGTAAGATATCGATGTAGAGCTCAAGGGGGATCCACAGAGGCACCCTTCGGTCGCAGGGTGTTGCTGTGCATCAATCATATTCCAACTCCCGGCACGGACAGAAAGGGGAGCCCGGCGTCGAGGAAGGATCCCCCGGGTCATCTTGGACCAAGCGGAATGCAAAGAAACGGTAAGCAGGTACACCTGTCGAGGATGTTGAAATGACCAAGGGGCGAAAAGCCCCTTAGAAACAGTACGTGACAGATAGAAGGCCCAGTATGATGAAAATAGGTTAATTGGAAGAGCAGTTAAACCAAATCGAATGTACAGCATGCATCATTTTACGATCATGAATACACATATTTATTTGATTTGTTGTGACTGCAGTGGGTATTATTTATAATAGCTGTAAGCGAGGACAATCGAAAAGTGCAAATATAAATCTTATAAGGTCCCGAGCACGTTTACGTTTGCGCTATGTTTATCACTGCTTTTAGACGTAAGAAACATCCCGAATATTAATTGGGCACTCCAGTCGCTGCTATGACAACCGTTATGACGTATCCATCCCCTCCAACTTTAATTGGGAACAAGGTTTTAGTGTCTGACGTCATGGAAACATCCTGACTCTTAATTGGTCACTCCAGTCGTTGCTATGGCAACCGTTATGACGTACCTCTCCCCTCCAACTTTAATTGGGAACAAGGGTTTCGTGTCTGACGTCATGGAAACATCCCGACTCTTAATTGGTCACTCCAGTCGTTGCTATGGCAACCGTTATGACGTACCTATCCCCTCCAACTTTAATTGGGAGCAAGGGTTTCGTGTCTGACGTCATGGAAACATCCCGACTCTTAATTGGCCGTTCCAGTCGTAGCAATGACAACCGTTATGGCGCACCCATCCCCCTTATTGGAACAGTTCCGTAAACGTTGATTATCTTCTACTTTGGCGAACAGTGTTGTTCGATAGCAATTAAATGTTGTTTGTATACCTGAAGGTCGATAAAAGACGAACCTGTAACACCGCAACCAACTGCAGTTGGTAGACTTGGCAGCGTACATTATGCGTAGGTTAATAAACCAGAGAGACTACCATTCACAACGAAAAACAGTAACGTTTGTACACACTCTGATTGACAATCACTTAAAGCAACGTACACAGGTTAAGGATTGCTTCATAGTAATTAAAAACTGCAAATGAAAGATACGGGGGCAGAAGCACCAGGGTCCCTGAAGTCTATCAACTTAGGAATGAACCAAAGTAAATGGAAGACAATTACCTGTAAGGCTAAACTGATGTTTAAGGTTTAAGACCCAAAGTAAAAGTGTGGTTTAAACCTTCTACATAATACTCAACTGCAATCAGTCGAGAAATATAACCTCACTCTGCATCCCTGCACTAAAGTCTTTCTTAATGGAACAATAATGTGCTGTACATAAGTATCGCTACACCCCGAGCATATCAGAGTGATTAAGAACATGCAAGAAAGTTATAAATCACAGAAAACATTCATAAAGAAAAGAACATAAAATATAACGTAAAGTAGCTACCTACGAGGTGAAATCTAAATTTTTCCACTAACACTGTGCCAGTAAGCTTCTTACCGTAATACCTGAAACATTTGGGTTCTCTAAGAGATATGCCTTCTTGGCTACAAAATCACATCCCATCCAACGAAAATATCCCCTAAACAAAATTATAATATTTAATTCACGCCAGAATATAAGCATGTAATCTTAACGCTTTCTCTGTAACTTCTGCATATGCAACTCATAGAATGGAGAGGGCAGATAGAAAACATTGGATTTTTGACAAACAGTTAATATGAAGTACTTACTAATGCATGGTGCTGATAAAAGTAGCATTTTCAAAATTCCATCACTGGCTAGATTTGCTTTAACTATTGGATGCAGCAGAGAAACATAACCTCACAATGCATTTAGGTTACCTGACTAATTATCCTTCCATATAAAATATTCCATCACCAGTTATACTTACTTGCACATTTGGATGCAGATTAGTAACATAACCTCAGTTTGCATTTGGGTTACCTGACTGATTAATTATCACTTCCCTTGAAGCTTGAGAAATGCCAATTCGTAATAAACAATAAACCAACATGCTAAGAATGCACGGCGAGGACACCAAATGCAGACATACGAGGAACAGTTACCAACTTCTTACTCACTGTGCATGGTGCCAATAACATTTGCATTTTACATATTCCATCATCACCAGTCACCTTTACTTGCATATTTGGATGCAGATGAGTAACATAACCTCAGTTTGCATTTGGCTTACCTGACCGGCTAATTATCACTTAGCTTTAAGCGTGAGAAATGGCAACTCGTTATAAACAATAAAACATTATAAGAATATGGGGCGAGGACACCAAACGTAGAAGTACGAGCAACGGTCACCCACTTCTTACTATGCATGATGCCAATAACATTGCATTTCACATATTCAATCATCACCAGTCACCTTTACTTGCATATTTGGATGCAGATGAGTAACATAACCTCAGTTTGCATTTGGGTGACCTGGCTCACTAATTATCACCTACCTTGAAGCTTGAGAAATGCCAATTTGTAAGAAGCAATAAACCAACATGCTAAGAATGCAGGGCGGGACACCAAACGTAGAAATACGAGCAACTTCTTACTATGCATGTTGCCAATAACATTGCATTTCACATATTCCATCATCACCAGTCACCTTTACTTGCATATTTGGATGCAGATGAGTAACATAACCTCAGTTTGCATTTGGGTGACCTGGCTCACTAATTATCACTTAGCTTTAAGCGTGAGAAATGGCAACTCGTAACAAACAATAAAACATGCTAAGAACTCAGGGCGAGGACACCAAACGTAGATATGAGGAACATGTACCAACTTCTTACTCACTATGCATGGTGCCAATAACATTGCAATTCACATATTCCATCATCACCAGATTTGGGTTACCTAACCGACTAATTATCACTTACCTTGAATCCTGAGAAAGGGCAACTCGTAATAAACAATAAAACATGCTAAGAACGCAGGGCAGGACACCAAACATAGAAATACGAGCAACTTCTTATTATGCATGTTGCCAATAACATTGAATTTCACATATTCCATCATCACCAGTCACCCTTACTTGCATATTTGGATGCAGATGAGTAACATAACCTCAGTTTGCATTTGGCTTACCTGACCGGCTAATTATCACTTAGCTTTAAGCGTGAGAAATGGCAACTCGTTACAAACAATAACAAATTATAAGAATATGGGGCGAGGACACCAAACGTAGAAGTACGAGCAACGGTTACCAACTTCTTACCGACTAATTATTACTTACCTTGTATCCTGAGAAAGGGCAACTCGTAATAAACAATAAAACATGCTAAGAACGCAGGGCAGGACACCAAACGCAGAAATACGAGCAACTTCTTATTATGCATGGTGCCAATAACATTGAATTACACATATTCCATCATCACCAGTCACTTTTACTTGCATATTTGGATGCAGATGAGTAACATAACCTCAGTTTGCATTTGGGTGACCTGGCTCACTAATTATCACTTACCTTGAAGCTTGAGAAATGGCAACTCGTAATAAACAATAAAACATGCTAAGAACCTAGGGCGAGGACACCAAACGTAGATATGAGGAACATGTACCAACTTCTTACTCACTATGCATGGTGCCAATAACATTGCAATTCACATATTCCATCATCACCAGATTTGGGTTACCTGACCGACTAATTATCACTTAGCTTGAAGCCTGAGAAATGGCAACTCGTAATAAACAATAAAACAACACGCTAAGAATTCAGGGCGAGGACACCAAACGTAGTAATACGAGGAACGGTTACCAACTTCTTACTGATCATGGTGCCAATAACAGTGCAATTCACATATTCCATCATCACCAGTCACTTTTACTTGCAAATTTGGATGCAGATTAGTAACATAACCTCAGTTTGCATTTGGGTTACCTGACCGGCTAATTATCACTTAGCTTTAAGCATGAGAAATGGCAACTCGTAATAAACAATAAAACATTATAAGAATAAGGGGCGAGGACACCAAACGTAGAAGTATGAGCAACGGTTACCAACTTCTTACTATGCATGATGCCAATGACATTGCGTTTCACTTATTCCATCATCACCAGTCACCTTTACTTGCATATTTGGATGCAGATGAGTAACATAACCTCAGTTTGCATTTGGGTGACCTGGCTCACTAATTATCACTTAGCTTTAAGCGTGAGAAATGGCAACTCGTAACAAACAATAAAACATGCTAAGAACTCAGGGCGAGGACACCATACGTAGAAGTACGAGCAACAATTACCAACTTCTTTCTATGCATGATGCCAATAACATTGCATTTCACATATTCCATCATCACCAGTCACCTTTACTTGCATATTTGGATGCAGATGAGTAACATAACCTCAGTTTGCATTTGGCTTACCTGACCGGCTAATTATCACTTAGCTTTAAGCATGAGAAATGGCAACTCGTAATAAACAATAAAACATTATAAGAATAAGGGGCGAGGACACCAAACGTAGAAGTACGAGCAACGGTTACCAACTTCTTACTATGCATGATGCCAATGACATTGCGTTTCACTTATTCCATCATCACCAGTCACCTTTACTTGCATATTTGGATGCAGATGAGTAACATAACCTCAGTTTGCATTTGGGTGACCTGGCTCACTAATAATCACTTAGCTTTAAGCGTGAGAAATGGCAACTCGTAATAAAGAATAAAACAAATAAAACATGCTAAAAACGCAGGGCAGGACACCAAACGTAGAAATACGAGTAACTTCTTATTATGCATGTTGCCAATAACATTGTGTCTGAAATATTCCATCATTCACCAGTCACTTTTACTTGCATTAATGGATGCAGATGAGTAACATAACCTCAGTTTGCATTTGGGTTACCTGACTGGCTAATTATCACTTAGCTTTAAGCCTGAGAAAGGGCAACTCGTAATAAACAATAAACATGCTAAGAACGCAGGGCAGGACACCAAACATAGAAATACGAGCAACTTCTTATTATGCATGGTGCCAATAACATTGAATTTCACATAATCCATCATCACCAGTCACTTTTACTTGCAAATTTGGATGCAGATTAGTAACATAACCTCAGTTTGCATTTGGGTTACCTGACTGATTATCACTTACCTTGAAGCTTGAGAAATGCCAATTTGTAATAAGCAATAAACCAACATGCTAAGAATGCAGGGCGGGACACCAAACGTAGAAATACGAGCAACTTCTTACTATGCATGGTGCCAATAACATTGAATTTCACATATTCCATCATCACCAGTCACCTTTACTTGCATATTTGGATGCAGATGAGTAACATAACCTCAGTTTGCATTTGGCTTACCTGACCGGCTAATTATCACTTAGCTTTAAGCGTGAGAAATTTCAACTCGTTATAAACAATAAAACATAAGAATGCAGGGCAGGACACCAAACGTAGAAATACGAGCAACTTCTTATTATGCATGGTGCCAATAACATTGAATTTCACATATTCCATCATCACCAGTCACCTTTACTTGCATATTTGGATGCAGATGAGTAACATAACCTCAGTTTGCATTTGGCTTACCTGACCGGCTAATTATCACTTAGCTTTAAGCGTGAGAAATTTCAACTCGTTATAAACAATAAAACATAAGAATGCAGGGCAGGACACCAAACGTAGAAATACGAGCAACTTCTTATTATGCATGGTGCCAATAACATTGCATTACACATTCCGTCATCACCAGTCACTTTTACTTGCATATTTGGATGCAGATGAGTAACATAACCTCAGTTTGCATTTGGGTGACCTGGCTCACTAATTATCACTTAACCTTGAAGCTTGAGAAATGGCAACTCGTAATAAACAATAAAACATGCTAAGAACTCAGGGCAAGGTAACCAAACGTAGATACGAGGAACATGTACCAACTTCTTACTCACTATGCATGGTGCCAATAACATTGCAATTCACATATTCCATCATCACCAGAGTTGGCTTACCTGACCGGCTAATTATCACTTACCTTGAATCCTGAGAAAGGGCAACTCGTAATAAACAATAAAACATGCTAAGAACGCAGGGCAGGACACCAAACGTAGAAATACGAGCAACTTCTTATTATGCATGGAGCCAATAACATTGAATTTCACATATTCCATCATCAGCAGTCACTTTTACTTGCATATTTGGATGCAGATGAGTAACATAACCTCTGTTTGCATTTGGCTTACCTGACCGGCTAATTATCACTTAGCTTTAAGTGTGAGAAATGGCAACTCGTTATAAACAATAAAACATTATAAGAATATGGGGCGAGGACACCAAACGTAGAAGTACGAGCAACGGTTACCAACTTCTTACTATGCATGATGCCAATAACATTGCATTTCACATATTCCATCATCACCAGTCACCTTTACTTGCATATTTGGATGCAGATGAGTAACATAACCTCTGTTTGCATTTGGCTTACCTGACCGGCTAATTATCACTTAGCTTTAAGCGTGAGAAATGGCAACTCGTTATAAACAATAAAACATTATAAGAATATGGGGCGAGGACACCAAACGTAGAAGTACGAGCAACGGTTACCAACTTCTTACTATGCATGATGCCAATAACATTGCATTTCACATATTCCATCATCACCAGTCACCTTTGCTTGCATATTTGGATGCAGATGAGTAACATAACCTCAGTTTGCATTTGGCTTACCTGACCGGCTAATTATCACTTAGCTTTAAGCGTGAGAAATGCCAACTCGTTATAAACAATAAAACATAAGAATGCAGGGCAGGACACCAAACGTAGAAATACGAGCAACTTCTTATTATGCATGGTGCCAATAACATTGCATTACACATTCCGTCATCACCAGTCACTTTTACTTGCATATTTGGATGCAGATGAGTAACATAACCTCAGTTTGCATTTGGGTGACCTGGCTCACTAATTATCACTTAACCTTGAAGCTTGAGAAATGGCAACTCGTGATAAACAATAAAACATGCTAAGAACTCAGGGCAAGGTCACCAAACGTAGATATGAGGAACATGTACAACTTCTTACTCACTATGCATGGTGCCAATAACATTGCAATTCACATATTCCATCATCACCAGAGTTGGCTTACCTGACCGGCTAATTATCACTTACCTTGAATCCTGAGAAAGGGCAACTCGTAATAAACAATAAAACATGCTAAGAACGCAGGGCAGGACACCAAACGTAGAAATACGAGCAACTTCTTATTATGCATGGAGCCAATAACATTGAATTTCACATATTCCATCATCAGCAGTCACTTTTACTTGCATATTTGGATGCAGATGAGTAACATAACCTCTGTTTGCATTTGGCTTACCTGACCGGCTAATTATCACTTAGCTTTAAGCGTGAGAAATGGCAACTCGTTATAAACAATAAAACATTATAAGAATATGGGGCGAGGACACCAAACGTAGAAGTACGAGCAACGGTTACCAACTTCTTACTATGCATGATGCCAATAACATTGCATTTCACATATTCCATCATTCACCAGTCACCTTTACTTGCATATTTGGGTGCAGTTGAGTAACATAACCTCAGTTTGCATTTGGGTTACCTGACCGGCTAATTATCACTTACCTTGAAGCCTGAGAAAGGGCAACTCGTAATAAACAATAAAACAAATAAAACATGCTAAGAACGCAGGGCAGGACACCAAACGTAGAAATACAAGCAACTTCTTATTATGCATGGTGCCAATAACATTGCAATTCACATATTCCATCATCACCAGTCACCTTTACTTGCATATTTGGATGCAGATGAGTAACATAACCTCTGTTTGCATTTGGCTTACCTGACCGGCTAATTATCACTTAGCTTTAAGCGTGAGAAATGGCAAATCGTTATAAACAATAAAACATTATAAGAATATGGGGCGAGGACACCAAACGTAGAAGTACGAGCAACGGTTACCAACTTCTTACTATGCATGATGCCAATAACATTGCATTTCACATATTCCATCATCACCAGTCACATTTACTTGCATATTTGGATGCAGATGAGTAACATAACCTCTGTTTGCATTTGGCTTACCTGACCGGCTAATTATCACTTAGCTTTAAGCGTGAGAAATGGCAACTCGTTATAAACAATAAAACATTATAAGAATATGGGGCGAGGACACCAAACGTAGAAGTACGAGCAACGGTTACCAACTTCTTACTATGCATGATGCCAATAACATTGCATTTCACATATTCCATCATCACCAGTCACCTTTACTTGCATATTTGGATGCAGTTGAGTAACATAACCTCAGTTTGCATTTGGGTTACCTGGCTCACTTATTATCACTTACCTTGAATCCTGAGAAAGGGCAACTCGTAATAAACAATTAAACATGCTAAGAACGCAGGGCAGGACACCAAACGTAGAAATACGAGCAACTTCTTATTATGCATGGTGCCAATAACATTGCATTACACATTCCATCATCACCAGTCACTTTTACTTGCATATTTGGATGCAGATGAGTAACATAACCTCAGTTTGCAATTGGGTGACCTGGCTCACTTATTATCACTTAACCTTGAAGCTTGAGAAATGGCAACTCGTAATAAACAATAAAACATGCTAAGAACTCAGGGCAAGGACACCAAACGTAGATATGAGGAACATGTACCAACTTCTTACTCACTATGCATGGTGCCAATAACATTGAATTTCACATATTCCATCATCACCAGTCACCTTTACTTGCATATTTGGATGCAGATGAGTAACATAACCTCTGTTTGCATTTGGCTTACCTGACCGGCCAATTATCACTTAGCTTTAAGCGTGAGAAATGGCAACTCGTTATAAACAATAAAACATAAGAATATGGGGCGAGGACACCAAACGTAGAAGTACGAGCAACGGTTACCAACTTCTTACTATGCATGATGCCAATAACATTGCATTTCACATATTCCATCATTCACCAGTCACCTTTACTTGCATATTTGGGTGCAGTTGAGTAACATAACCTCAGTTTGCATTTGGGTTACCTGACCGGCTAATTATCACTTACCTTGAAGCCTGAGAAAGGGCAACTCGTAATAAACAATAAAACAAATAAAACATGCTAAGAACGCAGGGCAGGACACCAAACGTAGAAATACGAGCAACTTCTTATTATGCATGGTGCCAATAACATTGCATTACACATTCCATCATCACCAGTCACTTTTACTTGCATATTTGGATGCAGATGAGTAACATAACCTCAGTTTGCATTTGGGTGACCTGGCTCACTTATTATCACTTAACCTTGAAGCTTGAGAAATGGCAACTCGTAATAAACAATAAAACATGCTAAGAACTCAGGGCAAGGACACCAAACGTAGATATGAGGAACATGTACCAACTTCTTACTCACTATGCATGGTGCCAATAACATTGAATTTCACATATTCCATCATCACCAGTCACCTTTACTTGCATATTTGGATGCAGATGAGTAACATAACCTCTGTTTGCATTTGGCTTACCTGACCGGCTAATTATCACTTAGCTTTAAGCGTGAGAAATGGCAACTCGTTATAAACAATAAAACATCATAAGAATATGGGGCGAGGACACCAAACGTAGAAGTACGAGCAACGGTTACCAACTTCTTACTGATCATGTTGCCAATAACGTTGCATTTCACATATTCCGTCATCACCAGTCACTTTTATGTGCATATTTGGATGCAGATGAGTAACATAACCTCAGTTTGCATTTGGGTTACCTGACTGGCTAATTATCACTTAGCTTTAAGCATGAGAAATGGCAACTCGTAATAAACAATAAAACATTATAAGAATAAGGGGCGAGGACACCAAACGTAGAAGTACGAGCAACGGTTACCAACTTCTTACTGATCATGTTGCCAATAACGTTGCATTTCACATATTCCGTCATCACCAGTCACTTTTATGTGCATATTTGGATGCAGATGAGTAACATAACCTCAGTTTGCATTTGGGTTACCTGACTGGCTAATTATCACTTAGCTTTAAGCATGAGAAATGGCAACTCGTAATAAACAATAAAACATTATAAGAATAAGGGGCGAGGACACCAAACGTAGAAGTACGAGCAACGGTTACCAACTTCTTACTATGCATGATGCCAATAACATTGCGTTTCACTTATTCCATCATCACCAGTCACCTTTACTTGCATATTTGGATGCAGATGAGTAACATAACCTCAGTTTGCATTTGGGTGACCTGGCTCACTAATTATCACTTAGCTTTAAGCGTGAGAAATGGCAACTCGTAATAAAGAATAAAACAAATAAAACATGCTAAAAACGCAGGGCAGGACACCAAACGTAGAAATACGAGCAACTTCTTATTATGCATGTTGCCAATAACATTGAATTTCACATATTCCATCATCACCAGTCACTTTTACTTGCATATTTGGATGCAGATGAGTAACATAACCTCAGTTTGCATTTGGGTGACCTGGCTCACTAATTATCACTTACCTTGAAGCTTGAGAAATGGCAACTCGTAATTAACAGTTAAACATGCTAAGAACTCAGGGCGAGGGACACCAAACGTAGATATATGAGGAACATTTACCAACCTCTTACTATGCATGGTGCCAATAACATTGCAATTCACATATTCCATCAGCACCAGTCACTTTTACTTGCAATTTTGGATGCAGATTAGTAACATTACCTCAGTTTGCATTTGGGTTACCTGACTGATTAATTATCACTTACCTTGAAGCTTGAGAAATGCCAATTTGTAATAAGCAATAAACCAACATGCTAAGAATGCACGGCGAGGACACCAAATGCAGACATACGAGGAACAGTTACCAACTTCTTACTCACTGTGCATGGTGCCAATAACATTGCATTTCAGATATTCCATCATCACCAGTCACCTTTACTTGTATTATTGGATGCAGTTGAGAAACATAACCTCAGTCTGCATTTGGGATACCTAACAGATTAATTATCACGTACCTGGAAGTTAAAGAAATGCTAATTTGTAATAAAGAATAAACAAACATGCCAAGAACTCAGGGCGAGGACACCAAATGCAGACATTCAAGGAACAGTTACCGTGCATGGTGCCAATAACCTTGCATTTCAAATGTTCCATCAGCACCAGTTAATTTCTCTCGTATCAAGGGATGCAGTTGCTAAGCATAACGTCACTCTGCATTAGGCAAACCTGAATAATTTCCAATCCATTAAAAGTGTGTGGTATCCATGCGTCGGGCAAATAGGTTAAGATTAAAAGTTATATTTGGGAGAAATATGCTGATAAATGACATGGATAAGAACCAAACATGGGCGCGCTGTATGTCGTCTTCCTCCTACTGTAAAATGCAGGGGAGACCTCCACGATGAAATGTTGCAGATTGGCTAAAGAGCAGCATAGTTCTGTCCAGCAATTCATAAAGCAGTGTTCAGATAATTGAGCCAAATGATACAATTTCCTATAACTTACATGTAACATGCTTGGCTTTGCAGGTCCTGGTGAGATACAGCTACAGAAAACCCTACATAACTTGTGACTGGCACAGAAGAGCGAGTAATTACAGCAACCCTAGAGAAGCACGGGTGACAGTGGATGCCAAGGAAGGAAGACAGGCAACCAGCAAGAAGTGGTAAGTGGACTTGCACATGTTTGCAGATTCTAGAAGATTTGCACGATATTCCACAGCTTAGGAAACATCCCCTATGTTTCGTAGGCTGTGGAATATGGTTTTTTTTTTTCTTTCTTTCCTGGAACAGGTGATAATTTAGAGGTTGCATGAAACAGAGGCAAGATTTCTTGCCAGGGTTATACGAGGTTGATTTACACACCTCAGAAGTTGGGCATATCAGCAGTATTTATGTACATCATGGGATCGTGTGCTAGGGGAGGTGCAGAGGCGATCCAATCAGGTCTCGCCTCTCTGACAGGACTGTTCAGTGTTGTCTGCCCCCATTTGGCTTGTTCAAAGTAATTCCAAGCATACGCACCAACCAATAATGAAATTCATTACAGTGCCTACGCTGTGAAGCATTGTTGATAATTATTAGCAAGTATTGGTGCTCACCTAGTAGCATTCAAGGATAAACATGGATAAACATGAAGCGATCCAATCAGGTCTCGCCTCTCTGACAGGACTGTTCAGTCTCTCTGCGTCTTGTCTGCCCCATTTGGCTTGTTCAAAGTAATTCCAATCATACGCCCCAACCAATAATGAAATTCATTACAGTGCCTACGCTGTGAAGCATGGTTGTTAATTATTAGCAAGTATTGGTGCTCACCTAGTAGCATTCAAGGATAAACATGGATAAACATGAAGCGATCCAATCAGGTCTCGCCTCTCTCTGCCCCATTTGGCTTGTTCAAAGTAATTCCAAGTACACACACCAACCAATAACCAGTGCACGGTTGTTAATTATTAGCAAGTATTGGGAAAATAATTCGAACTGGAGAAATGGAGGTGTTTAGGTTATGTTGAATCCTCCTCATGGCTCACCGTTTGCAGAATTATGTTGTTGTCTTAGCGCCATTAGAATTTATTAGAAACCGATTCAGTTAGCACATGCAACACACCACTTACAGGTAAATGCAATATCAACAGTGCAGGACTCTTGATTGGTGCTCACCTAGTAGCATTCAAGGATAAACATGGTCCCATTTGAAATGCACAATAGTTAAAGGGATTGCATATGCTTGGATTAGCAGAGGCACATGGTATCGAGAAACACACGCACACGTCACTACACTCGCATGCCCCTAGGAGCCTCGCACCGTCCATGGGGCACAAAGAAAATGGTGTACAACCCCGCTTTTGTAGTAGCAAGTAACACCACCCACAGAAAACAAACGCCTGCTCCTGCAGTACTCCTATTATTGACACCTGATTGGGAAACAAGGGGATGTGTAGCACCTGAACCTTCTATCGTAGAATGAGAGACAGTTGTGGAGCACATCGAACAGCTATGTGAGTGGAACTGAGCAGCTTTGCATTCTTTCCTTGCTTTCACTTTATCGGTCATCCCTAAACACAAATTCGGTAGAGGAGAGCACACACTCCTCTCCCTCCCTCTCTCCCTCTCACACACACACACAATAACAACATATCAGACGGAACTGCACACGCAAGCTCCAGGGAGCCACATATATACAGTGTACCATGCACAGTAAGAATCAGCAATGATCGCAAAAAAGCACACGTTCAAGAACTGCACCATTAAAGTGCTATGGGGTGGCGCGCAACCCGCAAGCTTCACTACAAGTGACACACGAAGAATAACAGTAGAGGCACTACACGATAATCACATGGTCGATGGAACGCTAAGAAGTGGTAGAAACTGGACGTTCTTGACGGTGGCGTCGTGCTCCACAGCATTGCCATCCCTCCCTGTTTAACGTGACATCAATCCCGGGGAAGATACCAGCAGGAGGAGACGGCTATGTTGACCAAGAAACCTGGCGTCACACCTGTAAAGAAAATGAGCGACGTTAAGTACGCTGAAATTTCAACATGGCGGCGATGCGTATTCCAAGGTCGGGCACGAGATAAATTCACGCAGAAGTGCGAAAGTAAATCTTGGCAAGACAAGAATAAAGATGTGGCAAGCACGTGACATACTCGTGCGATTTAGATGTTGGCGTTGAAACGGAACTAACTACCCTGGCAGATTGCGGAAATTGTCTATTGAAATACGTAACGAGCGAGCACATTTACCTACCTTCGTTGAGAAACCCTCGCAAATAGGCACAGCACAATTTACGAGCGCCGATCCGCAGCTTGACAACATCTACTCGTTATGCATTTGAAGATTCCGCAGATACCTACCGTGACCTTCGGACAGTCGTAGCAATATCCGCCATCACGAGAAGGAGCATTCAATTGCAGAGCAGCCAACATCATGGAAACGGAAATGGCAGAACATTCAACTGCTGCGTAAGCACGCAAGAAGAAACGCAGCCGAAGCGGTCTTGTGTCTCGCGAGAACATAACATAATTTTTGCGATGAAACCCGCCTATTAGGACAGCGAAACCCACTCGGTTGGATAGGCTTTACGACGCGGTGATGCACAGGTTGGCTACGAGCGCTTCGACAGGAGCGCCAACATGACCGCCTGAAGCGTTTTGCGAAACAAAACGCGAAAGCGCTTCGACAGGAGCGCCAACATGACCGCCTGAAGCGTTTTACGAAACAAAACGCGAAATAAAATTCAAACCTCCGTGAAAATAACGGACGGCCGCCGCCCCTCCCCCTCCACCACGAGAGAGAAAAATCTAAGGTGCAAGTAATCCCTTTATAACCCTCTTGATGAAGCCCAGGGTTACAAATTAGCAATAAACCATGGTAAATGGGAAGGCAATATCCAGTAAAGCTAGACTGAAACCTTTCATCTCGTGCTCCACGGTATGCGACCGATTAATTCTCCATAACCTTAAGACAGGGATGTGCCGAATCCTTATAACCAATGAACCAACCTGCCGAGACTGCAGGGCCAGAACACCGAAAATAAAATTGGTGCTTACTCGCCATGCATGGTGGTGCGAATATAGGTTGCAGTTGAAAAATTCGATCACCGCCGGTTATTTTTGCTTTAAATATTGGAGTAACAGCCTGTTACTCACTGCGCATGGGGCCAATAAAAGATGCATTTTAAGTGCCCTTATCACCACTGGTTATTTTTTACTTGAATTACTGGAAGCAGTTGAGAAACATAACCTCACTCTGCATTTGGGTTACCTGATTAATTGTCACTTACCTTGAAGCTGGAAAATGCCAGTTAGTCACAAAGTAAGCAAGCAGGATTGCAGGGCGAGGGCACCAAACCTAAAATTTGCGAGGAACGTTT
>JAUKNK010001326.1:0-57913 GCA_030765055.1 Mantis religiosa | reverse complement strand
AGACATGCTACCATCTACGCTATCGAGGCGGGTACAGTTGTGTAAGGATTTTGAAATGTTCAGACTTTATATTCGTGTCATTATTATACTAAATACATGCATTGTGGAATAATCAAACATGAAGATGATGTATTTTCATTTATAGAATATATTTTAACAATATTAGGGTAAACTTATGCAATTAAACACAAAGATGCCTAAGTTACCTATTTACCAAAGTATGTAATTTAAGTACCTAACTTAATACATTATAATGAACTATCACTGGAGAGACTCTCAGAATAAATTGTCAGAATTTAGTGGGATAAATGAATAAGAATGAATAAGAAATATCATGTATATTCCTGAAAAGCAAATTTTTATGGACGGAAATACAGTTCGCTTCGCTAGTGTAACTGATATACTGTTTAAAAATCTAGCTATATGACTGGAAGATAATCTTTTATATGCCCTTTTCTCTTTTATAAATTGATACTTCGATAAAATTAGGCTGCACGGAACTGCGAAAACCTGAATAAAATAAGAGAGAATATAATGGAAGCCATTTTGAAAGATGATGACACTATCCTTAAAACTGCGTATCATTCATAATATATGTATACTAGACTGAAAGTAAAAGCGGAGGCCGTGCAATACATCCCATCCATTAGTATTTTCTCTTTCTTATTTGCGCGATTATTGTGTCAACATTCTGTTCAGAATGTGTTTTATCGATTACTTGCTGAAATGTTGATCTTGTAGCCAGCAATTACTTCATTGAGCGCATTGAAGGTTTCCATTTGACAAAGAACCGGTAAACAAATTACCACCTATTACAGCCACCTGTCTTCAGGCAGCTCGAAACTGAACGAATTAACTTCTTCGCGCTACAGTGGTCTAAAATGATCACCACACAAGACTAAAAACGGAATCTACTCTATCGTCAATATTTTTCATTCCTGTAGGCATCGTCTTAATAAATTAGTTGCGATATTTTGGGGAAAAATTGATAAATTTAAGGAAATACTAGTTAAAAACGGGAAGCAAATAAACTAATTTCAGGTAAACATTCCAGAAATTCAACCCTAATTTAAATTATTTTAAACAATTTTAAACTATTTAATTTTTAAAGCAATAACCAATTAAAATTCTTTTATAAGTAGGCAACGGATTTTAGGTACCAAAAAGTTAAATTTATTTATTTTTTATGCATTAAAAATCAACAAAATATTTGTTAAACATTTCACAATATTTACTAAAACAAAAACAATTTTTTTCTTTCATTTTACATAATAAACAACTTGAAATAAAGAAGAATTGTTTTGATAACTCACTAGTGATGGATTACTGATGTCATCTGACAATTATTGACAATTATTGTTGGACATTGTTTGGAGTTACATACTGTGCACAACACATGCCTTCTCTAAATTGTTCATTAGAAATCTCTTCATCTAAGAGCACCTGCTTCATAGAGGAGTGTGAAGCCACCAAGATATGTTTGTTGCCGATAAATGCTTTTATCGGTTGTTATAGACTTCCCTGACAAGGCTGACAATATAGAAATTTTCCATCCGTTTTGAATGTATCTGAAAATTCTTTAACGTAGTGCTGCAACCAAAAAACTAACGGCTACCTTTTACTTCGGCATTTCGGCATATACATGAATTACATAAACGTATGTTAAGCATTACCCGGCATTTCTGAACTGAAGGAACAAGTACACAAGGAAAGAAGAGCTGTTTGTTATCGTAACATGGACTATTTGCTGATCTGTTTATTAAGGGTAGGCCAGCTCACTGGATTTCCGCTGAAGGTCATTGGTCAAGAATTAACGCACAAACTATACTATACTCTATCTCACGCTAGTTTAATCCTGTTGTAAACAACAAGGCTGAGCTGACTCAACTCGCCACGTGTTAGATGCTACATGCACGCAAGTAAGTTTTGCAACACTAGCAGTTAGCAGCGCTAACTTCTAGAGAATAAATAAATAGAGTTGGGTTACACATTAACTTATTAAATATATGAGTTGGTTCATTTCTGAAAAAGTAATCATGAACTTTACTGCGTATTGCACTTTTCGTAAAATCGTCATATTTCTCCACGCGCTGTTAACATTTACGCGATTTTCCCGGTGTTTATAGAGTTTCGGATGCTTGCTGTTCCATTCTAATGCTATGTACACTACTTGCGAAAACACCAAGGAGATCATCAATTTCTTTCTCAATGTTTTTATAGACGATTACGGGTTTGTTTCTTTAAGCACCGCGAAACATTGCGCGCTCATTCGTCCCTCGCCACTTTTTAAAGGTTTGCCTCGATTGTGTTTAATTTCGGCTGAAGCAGCGGCCTACTCTATGATGAAAAGCTTACTGATTTTAAATTGCATAAACATAAGTGTTCTTGTGGGCTTATACAGAAAAATACAGTGTTAAATATCAGAAGCAACTCCACACTATAAACAATAACATCTTAATCAGCATTCAACTCGATACAGAGCTCATTGCGAGACAGCTGCCTGGTATTGGAATGCAAAAATATTATATAATAGCAGTTTCCTTTAGTAATTGTTAAATAAAATACAGCTTAATTTAACATAATACATTAATAGTGTGTATAATTTCACCTGTCTTCTGTCTAATCTCTGTATATTATACAGAACACATCTAAGTGGTATGTGAAGCAGAAGGATGAAATATGGGACTATTACGTTATAAGAAACGAAATATTTGCATACTTTTCTCTCTCCGAAATTAGCTCGCGCAGAGCAGTGACCAGAAAGACTACTTACAGTACTGTACTTAAAGGAGAGGTTTAGCATGCGCATGCAAATAAAAGAAAACACCCATTAACTTCGCTGAACCAATCAACAGCTTAACCGTATTTTGTCCCAATATCTATGTCTCTCTTCCCACCCAGATGTTTACAGCAGGATTAAACTAGGTTGAGATAGATTATAGTCGTGTCGAGTTCAAGTACATTGTGCAATAATCTGACATCGAAATCTCTTTCCTGCGAGTTTTGTATATATGTTCGTAGTGTAGGGAGCTGTTGACAAAACGTAATCTAACCTAAGGTAACAGGATAAGCAGAAGGCTTCTCGTCTTATAAATAAAGTCATGTTGTTTGCCACACACAAAATGCAAAAATATGGTAAAACGCATAAAATATGTAGTAATAATTATATTGTGCACAATATTCAATTATATAAAATATGTGTATTTCTCTAAAACTCCGTTACCTACTAATAAGTAATCCAGAGTTTTGGAATTTAGACTGTTGTAAATCTAAAATGGCACCTGGCAATCACATTTTAGTAAATGATCATGATAAGAAGGAATAAGTACTTTATACAGGTCTAGTTATGCAAGATTAATTCAGAATGTATAATATAAAGTATTAACCGGGCTTGTGGGCTGTGGTCTACTGGGCTCATTCTTCATCTTCCCAGACGTTTCGTCTGCAGCTGTGGCAGACATCTTCAGCGGCAGTGCGATCGAAGTGTCCTGGCGGATGTCTCAACAGCAACTGTTGTTGTTACAGAGATGAGCGCTAGAAGGTTAACTGTCCGTCTGAGCCATGACTTACCTCCTAGCAGGTACGGCCACGAACTAAAGTGACGTAAAATAAATAAGAGCAAAATTAAATGATAGTATCTCACAATAATTGTTCGTATTTTATTTGTGTCACGAAAATTCCAAAGATAAGGCTAACATAACACTTTTGAGAATATGACAAGAAACATAGTTATTCACTTAAAATACTTTTAGAGTTATAACATTTTGTATTTATGCGATTTTATTTTGAGTTACACTGCTCATAAACAGACACACTTTTGTCCACTTGCGCTCGAGCGCGCTGTTTCCCAAAATGATATTTAGAGCCGCATTCTCACTGCCACTAAATTTTTTTATTTCGAAGGCAGTATTTGGTCTACTTTAAGTAAACCAAAGCATATGGCACTTCAGCGAAAGCTTTCCGTTTTGTGTACGTAAATTTACTTCTCTCCAAATAGTATTAATAAAAATACTTTAAGGCGGCGTTGAATTTTATTTTCTTGAAGCATACATGTATCAATTCATTAGTTGCTGTTATTTCTAATTTACTTAACGTCAACTGTTTTAGAACACTGAGGAGTTTTGTTTAATTTTCTAATGTTTAATGTAAGTGTTATTTACTCCAATTAAAGGTGTTTAAGTTCTGCGCCGTGGCGTAGCGGACTAGGGGAACATGCCTTGGTCCCTGGCCTCGGAAAGCGGCCCGGGTTCGATCCCACCCATGTGATGATTTTAGATCCCGGGTATAGCACCGGTGCCCACTCAGCATCGTGAGGAAAGTGTGGAGCTTACGCTAGGTAAGCGGCCCTGGTCACGGAAACCAACACTCCGGCTGGGGATGCCGAGATGCTGACCACATATCCTCCCTGTATCGGCTGGATGATCGTTCACCTCTGCCGTGCGCAGGTGGGCGTGAGGCCGGCAGTCGGGTTTGTAGGTGTTGGTCCTTTAAGGGCTGTCGTGCCATGCGTTATTACATTATTATAAAGGTGTTTAAAATGAACATCACGTTAAAAACCTGTATTGGAAGCATAGTATACTGTAATAGAATTTGACGTGCCGTTAGGCAGTATATAGTTTTGTTTAACACGTTGTTGCTTGAAGTGTTACTTGTATTATTATTTGTTATTTACGTAAAAAAATAAACATAATAACTGCGGTTCTGATCTTGCTCTTTTACTGTGTAGGAGGTAGTAACGTTGGTTTATAATTGAAGGCTGTCGCGGATGCATTGCTGCGACGAGGCGGTTCGGCGAGGCATTCAAAGAGATGGGCAATGCAGTGCGGAGGTAAAAGCTCGCCGAAACGGGGGGGGGAGGAGACGGATTCCTCGAGAGTTCGTCCTTCTTCTAGTGCCGTCTTGATTGTTTGAGAACATTCCGGATAGCGAGTAATCTATAAAAAGGGAGCCAGCGCCCGCCAGAGTCAGTCAGTCGGTAATTAAACTCGCGTGCGTGAACAGCTGTGTGAGCTGTGTTTGTGGTCGATGACCTTGCAAGTTGTATTGTGTATGTGACGTAATTTTGGACTGTCAGATTGATTTCTACTGAAATAAAAAGCAATTTTTGGTGTTTGTAACCTGGAATTTTAATTTCACGAACCCACAGAGTCACAATATCTTGATGTTTCAATCGTAGCTCTCCGGCTACTGATCTTCTGCTTTCCATACATAGTTTCTGACACTGAAAAATACCTGGAATGTATCAAAACATTAACGAATTATTATAGTCCTTGCAAATTAGGAGAAGCCATGGTGCAGTGACCTGGAGCGTGGAACTCTAGTTCCCTGCCACAGAATGCCCACGGTATCGATCCCACCCATGGGTGTCAGATTTTAAGTCCCAGGTATAGAACCGGTGCTCACTCAACATTCCGAGGAAAACGAGGAGCTGCGATTGATAGCGCTCTTGTCCAAGAAAACCAACATTCCCGCTGGGAGTTGCGTGATCAGTTGGATGTTTCACCATCTCTACTGCAGTACGTGGGCATGAGGTTGGCAGTCGGTTTGACAGCCTAGACTTGTCAGTCTTAAAGTGGCACAGGATTATTAGTTAGGTAAAAGTAATTCAGGTTAACATATGATATTTCAGAATATTTGAGATTGCCTTGAAGGTGTAGTGGAATAAATTAAAAAATGCAAACATTTCAACGCTTTTGGTTTCCTCGTTAAATTAGCTCCATGGTAGAGCGTCATTAGGGAAAGCTGAAAGTCAGTGATTTGTGTTTTGGCGGTGTTGTTGAAATTATAAAGTACCATTCAGCTTTACAATATCAATATATACGATTAATTGCATTTTTTAAAAATGAAATATTAAAATTATAAACAAAGCAGTTTATTCCTGTTGCTTTTGTTAAGTGTACATATGTTGTAACATAAAGCCAATGACATGTATTTATGAAGTTTTAATAGTTTCGCTAACCTTGGTTGTGAAAATCAAGGCCACACTTCTGGTGTTATAATTACCTCCCTATGAGCTATAATTGAATTTGCAATCCGGTTTTTTATATTAGCATAATTAATGTTCGACACGAAAGTATAATAATACTAAATTTAATGAAACTCTGCAGGAGTATCTTGTATGCAACCATGAATTACGTGATGCCAGAGAAATCTTGTTCTGAAGTTGAATTACAGCCTTTGTACTTAAAACCTTATATTAGCAATGCATGTTTAAAAAATTCAGAATATGTTGCTTAATTTAACATATATTGTTTTCAACAATATTATTTTTAGAATATACTCAGCGTCTTTTGTTTTATATATCGAGATTTTGAATTATATCTTCAACATGTTTAATGTATGACACTCTGGTCATTCATTGTAGGAAGGCAAAAATGTCCAAGTGCCAGAGTCCAGTCCCTCAGAAATTTGATTTTGGGAACGTCTGTGTTTCTCCGTTAAATTCGCACCAGATCTTCAATTTGTGTCACCATGAAACAGAAATTTGTACAGCCTTAGATAGGTCTATATGTGGAAGGAAACATTAAAGGTAGGCGCAGCCTAGGCAGAGCGTCTCAAGCAGGTCACAACGACCCTTTTTATTATACTGTGTCCTCTGGAAAACATGAAGGGAGAGACTCAAAGGGTGACCAAATGCGGATGAGGAAGGCGCAAGCCTTGGGGTCCCCAACGCTTTCTGTTCAAAGGTATCCGATGCCAATAGAGCTTATCCCAAGGGCGTTATCCTCGGTGGACCCACTCGGTGAATGTGGTAACTAGAGCGTATGTCTTTGGAGTTCCGCGGGGTTGAAGGTCACGGGTTCGAGTCCAGCCTTGGGAATGGGTGTTTATGTGTATAGTGTATATCTGTAAAGAGTACAGAAAACAAACGGTAATCAACGGAAACAAAAAACGGTAAAACAAGGAAAAATATACCTACATCTAAATATACAGTTATGTATTTTTTAGAATTAAAAGAAAGCCGGGACATCCCAAATGCATCGTAGAATTACTCCTTCGTTACTTTGCTCGGTGGAAAGGAGGGCATTGTAGACGCAATGCTTGCCATGAAGATGGCGTCACTGCGCTCTATTTACATGTATGTAGTTCCAGCAGAAAGAGCTCAGATCGCATGTATTCTTTGGATTCTGGTAGCTACTTAATTGGGACAGAAAATTTGTGACTATTCGTCGTTAATTTGTCTCCATCTTCATCAGCCACACGTTCGGGCGCAATTTGGGACAGGATTTCTATGTTGGACGCACAATTCTTTCTCTTATCGTGCGAGTTTTTGCTGCTATATATTTCCTCTGGTCATCAATTTTATCATCTTATTCTAAATAAGAGTCATGAGACATCTGTTTTTCAGGCATGGTTCGGAATAAAGTTTCGGAGAAGTCAAATTCCGTAACTGTTTAATTGTATTATTTAGATTACATTTTGCTTGAACTTCCTTTCCCAGTCACTTCCAACATGTCGATAAATTCTTACTTGGTTATATTTATAAAGATTCAAAACGTTACTTAAATGTTCTTGATTTTGCACCATTATTCATCACACTCCACCATTACAAAAAAAATCTCTCTCTACCAAGATTATTGATTTTGCGTAACTATCGTTACTTCTCTCTTAATTTTGTGATTGGCCGATTTAATGGCACGTCATCACATTACGTCATATTACGTCATACAATTATTACTTCGGCCAATCACACTATTACATACATTTTTACATGTTTAAATTATTAAATATATTTACATAATCATTTTTTTATAAATTTATAAACTTTTCATACTTCAGACATGACCCAAAACTACGGTTACATAACTAAACACAAATATAAAAAAAAATTCGTGAAACAAATGTATAACTAAATTCATGGATTAGTAATGGATATTGTTTAGTAAAAACTGGATAGTGAGATTGAAATGCAGCCACACTCATCTTGGTTTTATTTGTAGGTTTTCATACATGCTACAATATGTTTGGGAGTAAGTATACCACCAGGAATTTGGCCGTCTATCATTAACTCCTACTTCATTTGCCTTTTCATATATCAGGGTTGCAGAATAAAAGCATTGAAAAAAAACCTGTTTTCCTGGGATGAAACTTTTTGCCAGTAGAAGGGATAAGGAGTGGGAAAACGGGTATATTTTACTAAAAACGTTAGGGAACCCGCTGCCGCCATCAGATGTAGCTACTTTTCATACCCTCTCGCTCATCTTTTACTCCCGGAGGATTAGTAAGTAGAAGCAAAAATCCACATATGTTAATGATAATTAATATTTGGAAGTAATTCTACGACTAGATTATAATATTAGGTTGCTTCATAGTAATGTCACTTTTTGATTTTAGTGTTTTCGAAAATGTATTAGGCTTCTTTGGTTTGGTAATGCTATTTATACGATGCCCTGATTAGTTTTGCGTACACTGCGAGCATGTATCAGTCTTTATTTGTTAATAAACAATCACAAAATGGAGATAAAGTCTGAACTTAGAAACACTAAAATAACTAAAATAAAACACTACTGGGAATAAAATTATAAAGCCTCTCCCGTAGCTCGAAGAACATGCAAAGTGGAAGGAGAAGGTGTCGTTTATGTCTGTGTGGCGCAACGATGATTCCAACGTTTCAACAATGAAGACGAGAACACCAAAAATTTAGCATGTTCTGGAAAGATCTAAACTATGGAATATGGAGGATATACGCCAAGTTTGGCGAGGAAGTCCTGAAAAAAGTACCCGTAGGCTTTCAGAAGAACTTGGTGCATCGCCGAATTAAGACACTTGGAAAATCATACAGAAGCTGCAGATCTGTACCTCATGAACTGACATCTGAACAGGCTGATCTTAAGGAGGAAGAATATTCCATAAAGCTTAAAAGTATGAATGATAGATTTGTCAGGCGAATTATCACTTGTGATGAAAAATGAGTACATTAACGCTCTGGGCTCATTTGAGCATCATTTCACCAATTCTAAAGCTTTTGATGTAGTGCCACATAGTTTACTTATTTGTAAGCTAGCTAATACAGGAATTGACAAACGCGTAGTATTATGGGTTAAACATTTTTTGAAAGGGAGAACGCAAAAAGTTAAAGTAGGTAAAGAGCTGTCTGATGGTGGAACTGTTAGTTCGGGTGTGCCACAAGGCTCAGTACTAGGGCCTTTACTGTTTCTCATTTTTGTTAATGACATTGCTGTTAATATTAACTGCCAGATAAGGTTGTTTGCAGACGATTGTATCATTTATAATAAAATTCGGAATACAGTGCATAAAACCGCTCTTCAGGATGATTTAAATGAAATCTGTAATTGGGCTGCGGCTAACAAAATGTCAATTAATGCCAAGAAAAGTAAGTCCATTGTTTTTAGTAGAACTAAGGGCAAAATTATTGTTAACTATCACATGGGAGGGGTGCAAATTCCACAGGTGGACAGCTGTAAATACTTGGGAGTGTACCTGGCAAGTAATGCTGGATGGGACGAACAAGTAAATTCCACAACTAGGAATGCGTGGAAGGCATTACATTTCGTAATGAGAATATTGAAAAAGGGGAGCGCTAGATCCAGGGAAATTGCCTACAAGGCCTTAGATCGGCCGGTTATGGAATATGGAGTAGCATGCTGGGACCCGTATAGAGCTAACCAAATCGATCCATTAGAAAAAATACAGAAGAGGGCAATAAAATTCATAAAAAGAGGCAAGTATTTTGGGCCTATAAAAGGAGATGAGACTAAATGGGAGGAATTAAGAATTAGGCGTAAAAAACATAGGTTGGTAGCGTTATTCAAAGCTAATTTTGGTGTAAAGGCATGGGTGGACGTTAATGTAAGGTTAGATAATCCGGATTATTATGGACGAAACGATCATAGGTATAAAATTAAGGGTAGAAGATACAGAACCGACGTAGGAAAATTTTCTTTTGTTAATAGAACCATTGAAGAATGGAATGAATTGCCTGTAGCAGTCTTTCAGGGCTGTCCCCTGTCGTTGAAGAAATTTAGAAAAAATCTAAATGGTTTATAGTTTAACTTTTGAATTATAATGGTATATAATATGTAAATAGAGAAGTAATTAGATAAGTTTTAAGTGACTAAAGTAAAATAATATCATGTTTGTATTGTTTACTGTATTATTGTTGTAAATCTAGTATATGTAATTTGATCTGTATTCTTAACTCTGCCACCGGGTAGTACCCAATTGCAGTTAATAAATACATACATACATACATACACATTCCATTCATCTTACGATATGATTTAATGTTAGAGGACGTAAATTGAAAAAAAAAAGAAATAATAAGAGCGGGATGTCGTCCCAGCTGCGGAGACATGATACATGAATTACCCGTATAACACGCAAAGGTTTTGTAATATTGGGATGATGAGAATCTTACCTTAGAAGTGTACGTTTATTTATTTATTTATTATCCAATTTTTTGGTTCCTATTTTACCCAAAGGTATATTAGAAATATGGTTTACAAATGTATGAATATAATACAATTTACAAAAACATAACAAAATTCAGTATCAAGCAGTGAACATCAAGATGAATCTTTTAGCTTAAGAAATATTTTGTTTAAGAAAGCCATGAAATATTGATAAGTTTTGCAATTCATCAGAATATGTGTAAGTGGTTTTGAAAAAGTGTAGCCTAAGGATTGAAGCAATAATTCAAGTTCGTATCTTTCAAAACAGAAAAAGGGCAATCAAATAAAATGTGAGGGACATCTTGAAGATGATTTCCACAAATACAATCAGATGTGGATTTGATTTGAATCGAAATAAGTAAACTGAAAATTTGCCATGTCCAGTTAAGAATTGAGTGAGAACATAGTTTGGATTAACGCTAAATAAGTGGTGCGTTGTGTATATCGTTAGCAGCATGTTGCAAAGAAAGAACTTAATTTCGCCGCATTTCAGTGGACAAAGATTTCCTTCTGACGTTTGAGCAATACCAGTCGTACTAATTTTAGACTTTTCAGGACGATTACAGTTCTCTTAATGGTATTAATTAAACTTGCTATTAGACCATTTGCAAATATGACACGCAATTGTGATAATTATTGTTATTTCACACAAGCCATGTATATGTTAAAGGTGCAATCCTTTATCAAAGTAAGCATTTGAAACAAACTTAATTATTTTATGCTTTTAAATATGCAAAAAAATCCTTACAGCGCTCGCTCGATTTTGAAACGTAATAAATTTAAAAACTACGGAAATGTTAATATGAATTTAAAGGTCTAAAGATCTGTCCAAGTCTAATGTGCGAAAAGCTTTCTTCAGCTAAATCTTGTTAAATTTAAGGTATACTCTTTTTACTGGAGCTTACCTTAAACTCCTTGCGGTGGAAACTAAATGGTCTGCTGTTTAGAAATAGCATTGCTATTAATTATTGCAATTGAGTCCAGCCCTACCTTTTGTTGATTTAAGGGCACTATGAGGTTATTTTTACCCAGACAGGGCTAGTTTTTAACAACATTAAAATATAAATATACAAAAAACTAAACATGGCAAGAAATTGACATTTGGTATGATTAGTATAAAGATATGTACATTTAACGATTGTATAATATTTACATTAAGTTCATACAGTTCCTTGCAAAAGGGGCATAAGGCCCTCTGTGTATCCTGAAACAAAGTATTACAGCCTATATTTCAGGTCTAGGTTCGTTGTATAGGAATTTAAAGATATAGGCAACAATCTTTTTCCTAAACAACATAAGGCATAGTTTTATAATCTAAACTAAATAAAAGGCATACATAGTTTATACTATGCATATGAAAAATTATTTAATTATGTTAATAAAGGATAATATTTTTAAGGACTGAATTTTATTTTCCTCCATTTTATAATATATATGAATATAAAAGTTAGATTAATGTGTTCAGAGAACATTAAAAAATAAGCACTAACAATTTTGTATCAATATCCTTTATAGTTTTTGAGACACATGCACCTAAAGTATGAAAAATAAAGGTTTTGGGAAATCACGATCAAAGATTAAGCACCATTCTTTTTAAATTATACATATTCTCAGAACATGTCTGCTCCACGTTACTGCTCAGTTAGGTTTTCTTCATCTTTTCTTTTCCTTGTCTTTCTTCTAGCTCTACTTTCAAGCAACTGAGCTGTTCTTTTTGCCTCTAAGAGTCGACGCAGATCTTTTATTAGACATACTGCCCTCATATTTTCACCGACATTTATACCCATTTTGGTCATTACTTTATGCCTACCACTGCACCCATCATTATAACAAATAACACTATCACATACATCAATTTTTAAAGTTTTTGGCCCAACATGCACAGTTTTTGGAATTCTTTCCCATATTATATGATGAACAATTTTACTTGGGTTTTGGGTTCGACCATGCAACACTTTCTCAGTAATTCATCTTGAGAAAGTTCCCTAAATACCGGTTTAAAAGCCAAAAGAACCTCTTCTGGAAGAGAGTGTTTATGTTTATACATTTCTTTCAAATCTGAGCTCTTTGAAAGCCACATCATGTGTCTTCTCCTTTAGGACACAAACCACGCTGTGGATAATTTATGAAAATAAATGGCCCAAATAGCTTGTTTCATTTCTGCAATTGTTTTACCTGTATTTCTGCTGATAGCTGGTCCATATTACTGCTGTAGGAGGTCAATCTCACTGTCTGTTAGTCTTCCACGACCTGCAAGTGATTTGCCATCTGGAAGAATCTTTCCCTTAATACTATATCAGAAAGTGGGCGTGTTATTGCGCTGTCATCTTTAAATTGATGGATTAAAGGACTTTAATACCAACTGACATTCTATGTTATATATCATTTAAAAGCTGAAGAATTATATAATTTTTAACACTAAAAACAAAAATACAAAGTTGATTTTTTGAAGCCCATCAACCTCCCAGTGCCCTTAATGGGTTTCAAAATTGATTTCTCTTTCTGCAAAATATTTTCCTATATTCTTATGTATGTAGTATATGCTTAGGGAGAAATAGAAATGTGTATGTAAATATCAGAGTATATGAATTAATGTGTGTTTCTACACGTTTGGTATTCATGCTGCGACTTGGTGTCAGATACTACACAGACTGGTTCCAAGTTTAGGCAATTAGTTGAATGGTGCTACATTTCCTGCTCTGATCCCTCATTGTGAAAATAACAACCGAGCTTAGATATAAAGGTTCTACCGACGATTTTCACACGAAAAATCTAGGCTATTTCTTGCAGTTTAGATTGGAGTAATTACTGGGTAGCGCAAAGCAAGGAAAAGTTGTGGTTTTGTAGACCAATGTTTACCTTCATTAGATCTGGGAACCTAATTGGGACCCAGGTGGCACTTAATAGCGATTTTAGCCTGTAGCTGTTTCTTTTTTCATTTTTGTATAAGAAGGTTTTAACACACGCTTAGCCTTGGCTGCAGCAGTAGAATTCTTCTATCGTTAGATAAAACTGTTGATTTTAAGAGAAGTATGTCGAACTTTCCTTAGAGCCTTTTAATAAACAAAAACAAAGTGCATCACCCAATCTTACTATTTTTAAATAGTTCGGTTTAAATCAATTCACAAATAGCTCTTTATTTTTTTATCCATTTTTATCTGCTTTAACGCAACAATAGATGTGAGATTTTAAAGTCTTATTCTTTTCCAGTTTTCTAGTTGAAAGATATCACTATTTATCCGCCACCATAAGAAAAAATACATCATTAAGCGATAATTTTGTTACTGAAAAGTAGGCCGTTTACTGTTAGACATGAATAATCTCTGCAAAGAGTTACATTATCTCTACCAGAATAAATATAGCACGTCAAGCAGAAGAATTAAGTTAAAATTTGAGAGACAAAAACACACCCTGATTCAAGACATTATATTATAATCACATAAATATTCTTCGTCATAAATTGCAGATGACTTTTGTGGCTGGAAACTAAGATTAGCAATTCGACCTTCTTTTCGAATTTCTTCAGGTATAGGAGTAAAGCTTTAGTCGCTTGAATTACAGTTTACCATTTGTTATTTTTGCATCACCATACTTACGAGTCTTTAAACCCTCCAATATCATATTACATCTAGTAAAAACATTCTAAACGTTTGTAAACCTTTTTAAGGGGATGCAGCACCGAAAACCCCAAATCCAGCAATTTTCAATCAACCTTGCTGAAAGTTTTACCACTTAGTTCTGGTGCATACCGGACACAGAATTCAAATTTTGGTTTTTATATCTTTAATAGTTTTTGAGTAATTAATTTGTGAAGTTCAAAATTTGGGTAAAATTCAAACCGCTCCCCGTGATGAAAATTTTCAAAATATTAATTTTTCTATTTCTAGAAATACTCAAGTGTTTATGAAGAAGATACCTATCATTTGAATTTCTTATACTGCCTTTAGTTAAATTAGGAATTGAGCAAACAAAAAGGCCAAAAAATGATTAAACCTTTCACTTTTTATATCATCAACTTTAAAAATACAATGAGTATTAAAAATTCATAAGAATTCTAAGAACAGGTGTTGAAAATTTTAAAGGAACTGAATCAAAACTGCATCGTGTGGCACATTGTGAATGACAAAAAATGTTGAGAAAACTATAACTGAGTAAATAAAATTTTAAAATCCAAAACATTTTCCTTCTCAGCTACATGTCTTGAAGTAGACTTAAACCTTCCAGATAGATAAGTTGGACCCTCTTGCCTCTTCCTTCTCTCTTCTGCAGCAGTGTTCTTCAACTTCAGTTTCCTTCTGGATGTTCTAGAAGTTACCTTCGCAGAAATTGCTGAATGAAGTAAGCGTAATTGGTCCTCGCTTTGGCTAATTTTTAGAGATGCTGGTGAAATCTGCGTCCATTATGTTTGACTGCAGCTTGAGTGAGGCATAACAACCAAAATTGAATTCACTGATGGTTGATGTCACAGCAACCTGAAGTCTCTTCTTTGAAACAAATATTTCTTTTGGGCAATTATGCCATATAAAACTTTCATTTGCATTTTGTGTCTTACCCAATGTACATCTCCTTAGGATTTCATCTGATGCCAGCCTTTGGTACACAGGCATTAGTTCTCTTATCACATCAGGCCTCAAGTATGTTCCCATTTTTGTGTTATGTTTAGGTGTTTCTTCCCATATATCGTGTAGTCTATTCATGATCCTAACTATGTACACAGTCAACAGAAGGTCAGTTGTTTCAAAGAATGTTTTACCTATCACCTATATAAGCTATATGCACGTTTTTATGTATAAAATACCTTTATAAATGTTAAATGTCACACAAAAACTCATCAATTATATATAAACGGTATGTAGTTTAACGAGAAAGAAAATCCCGACGTTGGAAACTCATACAAAAGCAAAAATATAAACATTATTAGTTGCTTTCAATGTTTGTAGCCAGTGTTTTGTTTCCACGGTGCCACATATTGTAAGAAATAACCATTATACCAACACAAAATTCCACCAGAAACTTTGTCCGCTAATTTCAAATGTATTCATTTAGAACATTTAATCGAACTCAAATGACAGAATTCTGTGAATCCAAGAGCTGGCATGCACGTGCGCACGGGCATCTAAATTGTCATGGGAGTGTATTTAAATGCCTGAAACTCATACATTTAGTTGGATTATGATACTATAAGGTTCAAAGTATTTTATTAGCTGAAACAAAATTTCACATATTTTTTTAGCCAATTTCGATGCTGCGTTACCTTAAAACAAGTTTTATTATTTATATAAATCATAATTCAAGTCAATTTTTTATTAGGTAACGGACAAAATTTCGTATGGGACTAGCTAGTTTGATGTTTATCATACTCTTGAAATTTAAGCCCTCGGCGTTAACGCCTCGGGCGTTAAACTTTTTCACTCGGTAATAAACATAAACTTACCTTGCAAGTCTCATAAGTAACTATTTTCAGAGAAGTGTACTTCAATAAGTATTTACGAGTAGATTTATTTCACTTATATTTGCATAACAAATGCAATTTATAAATAGCTATATTAATAGGACATAGCTGACCAATGTAGAAATAGTATAAATTCGCTATTAAAGTAGGTATGTGAAACATAACATTTCTTAAGACAGTTTGAGAAATTTGTAAATAAATTATAATGAGCATAGATTTGCTCAAAATATACAAGCAACGCACTGGTAAACTAACTACACCTTTTGCATTGTAGGTGAATAATGATGGAGATAATCTTATATTATTTTCCAATTTTTTTATTTAAGCATTTCGCTATTTCTCTTTCCGCTACCTGCAAATTCTTGTACAGCAAAATACATCTGTAAGACATTCAGGAATCTACTGTTACGTAATGGTTATAAATCTTTGTATAATACAAATAATAAACCTAAGATAACAAAAACACAAGGGACGGATATGTCTGAGATGTGTTTAAGTAATTACGTAATTAAGTCTACACCGTAGCTGTTTAAACTGTCATAAAGAGCTTTAAATAACATTTGCATATTTTAATGAGATTTAATAAAGCCATTTGCCATAAAAAGCTGCAGTAGATAACATTGAATTGTTAAAAGTTCCAGACTTTGCACCCGGAATTTAAATATCTGCTTTAAAGTTTAAGCGTCTAAAGTCTTTAATAGTTTATCGGATAGTCTAATTTGTAATATTAATAGATAACTGGAAAAAAGCAATACTCAGTACTAAATACTAAATATGCAACTTAGAATACGGAAGACACTCAATAATTTCCGAGAAAAATTTTACAGAACTTTTGAAGCCGCTTTGCAAGGATGCGCAGATTTAAATAGATGTTTGCAAGGAAAATATAGATTTTAAATAGCATTTTATAAAAACAAGCGTAAAGTGGGAAAATAAGGAGAAGACGAAGCACAGGAAGTGAATCTAATATCCGTAGTTACTTCTTGAAGTTTCATTGACTTTTTTATTTTCTGCATAAGGCAAATGTATATTTAATCGTTAGAATGTCGTGCTTACTCAGTTTGATTTTCAATTTTGTAGTGTAACTCACTAAACGCTGGTTTAATTATTACGAAAATTTGTCGTTTTGAAACATTTGCTTTTTACTTTCTCTATCTGTACTAGGTGGAGGTAATATTGCATTCCATCCATCGAAATGGAAATACAGGCTTTAAGCTTTCAGTACTCGAATGGATGGAAAACTATTAAAAAAATGTCCCCTATGTGTGTTTGTTTCTACCTGTCTATAACTGGGAAACAAAATTTCAAGAAATATTCCACACTTGATTTTAAATGTTTGACATCTTCCAAACATGTGACACGAAGATTTTCAATAAAATCCCCACCCCACACTACCCTTTAGAGGAGCATCATTCCAAAACTGGCTTTAACGAATTTTACTTAAGGGGGAAGAAACCGGTGCTTAAGGTATTTGGTGGCTAATAATGTATAAATATATTATTTTCAGAGCACTTATAGTTCCGTCACGTTTGTAATTACTAAGCAAATCAAGATAGATAAAAAGAAGTATACCAAAGGTATGTAGACACAATTTATTTCAATTATATTTTGTGACATCAACCATTCTCTTAGTAGTTTTGTTATTTATTTGAAATGTTCAATGTTATTGTCAATTTTTGTAGTAGTCAGCACTTTTTTGTTTTTGGCGATGTTATGGAATTTCAAAGCCAGCATATAGCGACCCGCTCGTAAACAAACTGAATGTCACTTCAAATTTGTTTAGCCCCTAACACCCGCGGGATATGTGTTTGAAGCTATATCTGCAAGAATTTATCTCGATTAACAAGGAGATTTTGGAGAAATATTTTGTACATGCTTAATAAAATAAAGTACGTCAGGAAAAGTCAGCAGTTTTCCTTCGCTATCCCGTATGTGAATGTATTCGTAAAGTTTTCCAGAGCTGAGGCAAACATTCTACTGATTGACACCTTTTGGAAGCAAATTTTAGAATTTTAAACTACTTAAAAATAATTAAACGAAGTAAATAGGGATCGAAAGATTAAGTGTAAATGTTTACTGTATGAAATCAAATTAGCAATATTACATAAGCTAGAGAAACACAGAAGGGGAATTTAAGGGAAAGAATATGGAATTTCACTAGGTGTCAGTGTCGTTCTGCTTCTACTGCTACTACAAAAACTACAATTACTATTATTTCTACTACGAAAAACAACTATTGATATTGCTATCACCACATTGGTACTATGAGTACTACCGTCAAAATGTTAGTTATTTAAACACAATTATTTTATTAGATTTGTAAATTTGCCTGAGACGCGATCGAGAACTATTATCCAAGTTAAATTGAAAAGAGAAAAGCGTGCAGCTTATGTATCTTAGGTACATCCTTCTCGCATATGGAGCGATATTATTACTAGCTTTCGTGCTCTCTACATGAGGTAGAGGAACTATTGCATTGATGTGGGAAGTATACATTTTCAGTAACATACTATGGCAACATGTAAGCTCCTTGCGAGTTACTCTAGCTCCGTAAATGGCTGTGCAGTTTTAATTAGATTTACGTCTATTTTGACACATTCATTAGGCAAAGCAATCCATATCTTGAATTTTACTCCCATACTTTTTTTTTTAATTTACTCCTGCAAGTTACGTCGTATCGGAGGATACATAGCCCGTGAAGAGTTCCTCAGTCTTGAGTTTCATATTACGGGGAAACTAAATATAATTAAATTATTATTAGCATAATGTAGAACGTATTTAACTTTTTGTAGCACTAACCTTTCCGATATTTTGTTTCTCTATGTTAAGGTTCTTAATTTTATTTTTACCATCTATGTAACATATTTTAAAATGTGCTTCTTAATTGAATGCGGAAATGAAAATAAGTGGATTTGTAACATAAATAATATAATGTACTCCATTAGGTTTTATTTGAAACTAACTAATGCAAACACTTAAATAGATAATCCGAAGGGTCACTTTTTATGCGACGAATATCTGTATAAGAGGGTGAATCTTACACCATGTTTTTATACTTACCCTCTGAAAAATTTTCAAGTTACTTCAATGTGCTATTTTTTTTTACGAAAGTCGTGAAATGACGGTTTTTGTATGCGGTGATAAAGTTACATGTGTTTATACAGAAATAATTCAGTCATCAATATATTGTCTACGGCCATTTTAATTTATATTTAAAATAAGAATTTCAGAATGCAAAGCAGGGTGCCCTGAGCGACCTTTAATGTGGTTTTTACTCTAATATTGAAAAACTCTTTATGCAAATTGTACCTCAATGTTTTTTTCCCTCGATTATGAATAGAGATAATTATTTCCTAACTGTTGCTCATTATCATAATTAAACCTGTTTGGACTTCTTTTCTGTGAGTGGAAAGGAGCAGATGGTGCCCGAGCGGCGAACTGTCAACTTTAATAATAGTACCCCAGCACCAAGTTGCCCCAGTGACTTGAAATTACAACTGGAATATACACTTTAATTTTTATTTCTTCTGTGTAGTTTACCAAAATACTACATAATAAGAGTCAAAGAAACAGGGTTTCGGATACCTTTTCGTTTTTTCATCATCGTCGACAAGGATTCTGAACATGGAGTTTTAGAATAGATCTATGAAATGTGTTAATTATAATTGAGCCAAATATTTAAAACAATAAAGGAAAATAAACATCTTGAGCCTAAAGCAATCATTACTACTTATCATCTCCATTAATTTAAGTTTCTGACTATCACTTACTCAAATTGTAATTTATAAACATTTTCAGAAGCTTTTTCAAGTCGTAATAGTTGGCCTATAAATTTTTCTCTAAATTAGCTTTTTTGATTTCGTCATTTCCAAGTGTAATGTAAACGCTACAGAGTCACATATTCCCGTAATGTATTATGTAATTCATACAAAAACTTAATCTTTTGTCCAAATTGAATTATTCATGTTATATTTTTACCTATGAAGTATTTTAAATTAATCTATAAGTGCTTAAATAACATCGGAAACATTAAAATGTTTGGCTATTAGTAAGGAACTCTTGTTTTGGAATTATTGTTCGTAGGATGAAATAATTAGCAGAATTTAAACTTCTTACATTGATTATTTTGAAAATCATAACGGCAATAAAATATATTTATAGAGATTGTTCATTAAAATAAGTTCGATATTTTCTCCATAGCCAAATTTTGACTGTCTCTTACTTGTTCCAGCTATTTTAAAATTTCATCTTTGAATGACTTCAATTTCTAACTTTGTTTATACCTTAACATTTTCCATCGGAAGGTGTACCTAGAAAGTTATTATGATAAACTTAAAGTTAAGTTTTTCATTTACACTGAAATTAATTATCGTGCGATTCGAAGTTACGTAAAATTCCACAACATTGAATGAATATTAAGAGCACCTCATAGTTATTTTACACCAAATTCAAGATGGACATTTTCTTAGTAGAAAAATATGCTGAAATTTTTATGTTTTAAAAATGGATTGATTTTAAAAAGTAAACAACACCCAGTCTCACTTGAAAGAGTCCGACTCAAGGATGACATGTAATATTATAATGTTTTTGTTTTTGGATTCTGATATTTATGGACACACACCAAAACATTTACATACCTTTTTCTAAGTGCCTTTTTACAGTGGTGGGGATTTAGTGAGTCTCAAAATATGTATTTCTAGTAAAATTGAAATTTTAAGTGGAGTAGAATATTTGTTCTATATGCTATTGATAGGTGGCAGATGAACTGAAACAATTTTCACTCATTAGAATATTATCTTACATTTATATTACTTATTCTACTCTAAAACTATTAGTATAAAACAATCTTTTTTCTACTTTATGTTCATGTAGGTAGCATTTTCAAAGATACTTTTTCTACGCACTTCGATGCAGGTACGAGAGATTATACGAAGCTGAAGCGATAAAAGCGGGTTTCTCTGTGATGACTTAGAAATTTCACTCTTCCCTGACATCGACAAAAAAAAAAAAAAAAAAAAAAAAAAAAAAAGAACAATGAGTTAGCATAAAGTTGGTGACTAAGTAAAAAGTATTTGAAAATTCAACAATAACAAAACTAACCCAAAAAGATTGCTTGATATAAATTATCTATTTTAAGAATATTTTTGTTAATGGAAATCTCCTATAGTTTACCATTCACCAAGGTTGTCCCTTCTGAAACTAATTTAGAATAAAGTGGTCCTCACAGGCAATTCAAAACATTCAAAGTACGAGTGCATCTAATTGGTCATGTAAATATATTAATTGCATGCCATTTTCATGAAGGTTATAAAAATAAAAGAAAAACAGAATAATTTTACAGTACTAAAGGGCAATACATTTTCATGTTGGATTCTGCAGGTAATGCTGTTTTCTCTTTCTTTTTCACACGGACTTTTATCCAGGGGCCTCTGCGTTTCTAGTGCAATTTTGATATGGAATTTTTGGATGGAATGCAATACTGCTTACTATGTGGAAATAGTAGAGAAAGTTTTGCAGAAATTAAGGATGATGTATTTGTTTTATTTGTTACTCCCATATTAGCAACGAGTGCAATAGTGATCAATTATTTATGAATTAAAAACTATAATATTATTTTTAGAACCTCTTTATTACAAGTTATAATTTTTATTGGAATTGTAAGGAATTGTTTCTACCCAACCAATGAGAGAAGTATTCCGAGATATGGAACTCCACGAAGAATAATTTTAAAATTAAATTATACAAATATAGTTAGATTTTCAATTAAAAATATATTTTTCATTTTGTATTTTGATATATTCATTCCTATCCTTACGAAGTTAGTTATCGATAATGAATACATTAATCAAAACTAAGCCCCATTTGGCCTTAAACACCGAGAATTTCTAAAGTTTCGCCCTCCTCATGGGCCATTTTTGAAGTCTGATTGTAGCTATAATTTTCGCTGTCCTAAAATATAAATATTAAAATTTACGCTAGACCGGCCCAAAATACTAACGTTCAGTATCTTATATTAAAAGAGCAGATCTAAAATTGTCTGTTCAGATTATTTTATTGTAGTATAGGTTTTACGGTTTGGTGCACATCACTGAGCATGTTTGCAGATGTCTGATAAAGGGAAATAAACTGGCTAAAGGAATAAATAGAAAATTAAACGAAATGCGGAAGGAAAATGAAACGTTATCAGCGATATATCAGAAATGTACATACTTCAAAAATTATTTGTAAGACAAACTTATATTTCTAATTTATATCAATAGCCGATTTCATTCATACCAGTACCTAAGCGACTCTTTTTCGATAAACGGATAGGTCGAAGACACTGAGCAGCGTCAGCTCTGGTTGAAAGCTGACCTAGATTGTTACAGACGACCTTTGGTGGAACAACTTGCTAATTTCGTTGGTAAGTGAATGTCTCTGCGTGTAGCTTCCACAGAGTCCATTGGGAGACGTGTGGTATTTACATCTAATGGGGAATGTCAGATGAAGTCTTGTATCTTTGGTAATTCACTTTTAAGGATTTTGTTCCGATGTCCTGACAGAATTCATTTGATACGCTAAATACCATTTCCAAGGAAGAAACTTGGGGAGGAAGAAAATAATTATAATCATTTAAGTTTTCTATAAGTACTCGTGTTTCACCCCGTGCTTCTTAAATATTGTAAGGCTTCTTTTTTATAATTTATAAGGTTTGTAAATAGTTTGTAAAATCTAAGATTATGATGGTAAAAAAAGGTTGCAAACTAAAATGTGCTGGGAAGGTTCAGAAGTTGAGGTGATTAAGAAAATTGATTACTTCGGGATAAGATTATCTGTAATGGTGAATGGAGTTACCAAAACAAGGAAAACACTGGCAGAAGGAAAAATGGCTATGAGTGCTATTAGATCATGTATTAGCAAAATACGAAATAAACAAGTAAATGGTTAGGAAGGGTATTTGGTTCAATTGTAGAAAGTAGAATACTATACGGAATAGAAATATGGGGAAGATGAAGGATGGAAAGCAAGAAATGTTATAAATAGACTATTTTATAGACTTGCTTTAGGCTTACCCAGGTCTTCACCGAATGAGGCTGCTTCAATGGAATTAGGAAGATTGGGTTACAAAAGGAAGGCGATGGAAAGAATATTGAAGTATTGGCTAGAAATATGGAATTTAGATGAGGAGAATACTGTTAAGCAGTATTTGGTAGTGCAAGCATGAATAAAGGGGACAGGGACTTGGATATATAAAATTCAAAAGATTTTACAGGAAATAGTTTTGGGATCATTATGGCTAGATAGTGGAAGAGCAGAAAAGGGATTCTGGAAATAAGTAAAAACAGGCTTATCTTAATGACAAAATATCTCTGAAATTATATAAGACTTTGAAAAATGATTGGGTAGGGAAAAGTACATTGAAATCAGTGATGAAACAGGAAGAGAAGATTTGACATGGTTAGAACAGGAGTGATACATTTAAGGGATACAAGAAATGGATATGGTAAGGGGAGATGTTCAATGTGTGTAAAAGGAGATTGTACTGGGTATTTTATTTTTGATTGTCAAAAAACAAAATATTAGAGAGATGAATTCCTTTTGCATAAGTGGGAAACATACCAAATGAAATAAGAGGCAAACGAATCTGGAATCTAAAATCAGAAGAAAACATAACAAAACTTGGAAAATTTATTGGCAAGGTGAGACAAAAATGACTTTGGAAAACTGGGGAAAATTATGAGAACAATTAGGTTCCCAATATGATAGGAAAATTAGTATAAGGTATATAGGGAAACAGAATTTTATATCTCAAATTTTAATATAGTTATGCCCCAATATAGTTAACCCGGATATTGTATATAATGCAACTAATGTAACTATAGTATAATAAATGTAGGTATATGTTTTATGTAGTATATCTATGAAGTTGTATATGCCACACATTGTAATAAGAAATTGGAAATAAACTAAACTAAAACTAAATAGTTTGTAATCAAGAAAAGGTGTACCTGTGTATAAAACATTAAAGTAGTTGGTAATATTGATTTTACATTTTAAGAAGAGTCATTGTTAATAAATAGAGCAGCATCAATAAATGACAGTTAAAAGTCACTTATATCTGAACATATATATCAACTATCTGGACGTAGCTATCGGACAAAGAGGATAGATACCATGGAAGTCAAAGTGTAATCGTGATCAGCTTTTTTCATCACTCCTGAGTTATTCAGAAATTTCTTTATTTACATCATACGTACATATTTTAAATTGCTTAAAAATTGCCAATGCTGTAATTGCTTGATTGCCATTTGAATTTCTGCAACTCATACAAATTAGATACCCAAGTAGACTTGCATTTATTATTATTATTATTATTATTATTATTATTATTATTATTATTATTATTATTATTATTATTATTATTATTATTATTATTATTATTATTATTATTATTATTATTATTATTATTATTATTATTATTATTATTATTATTATTATTATTATTATTATTATTATTATTATTATTATTATTATTATTATTATTATTATTATTATTATTATTATTATTATTATTATTATTATTATTATTATTATTATTATTATTATTATTATTATTATTATTATTATTATTATTATTATTATTATTATTATTATTATTATTATTATTATTATTATTATTATTATTATTATTATTATTATTATTATTATTATTATCATCATCATCATCATCATCATCATCATCATCATCATCATCATCATGATTATTATTATTATTATTATTATTATTATTATTATTATTATTATTATTATTATTATTATTATTATTATTATTATTATTATTATTATTATTATTATTATTATTATTATTATTATCATTATTATCATTATTATCATTATTATTATTATCATCATCATCATCATCATCATCATTATTATTATTATTATTATTATTATTATTATTATTATTATTATTATTATTATTATTATTATTATTATTATTATTATTATTATTATTATTATTATTATTATTATTATTATTATTATTATTATTATTATTATTATTATTATTATTATTATTATTATTATTATTATTATTATTATTATTATTATTTCAAAATATTATATTCATTCCAGAGGGTGTATCTGGACTATCTAAAGCGCGCGTAAATGCCTTTGCCTTGCCAGAGGGGCGTGTTCCCACTGTTTGTAATCAAACTGCTTATCAAGCTATTCATTTTCTTTGGTAATTATAACGCCTATGAATTTCCTCTTCGGTAAGCAATACTACCTGCATTTGTGTTCAGTTCATTAAAGGTTCAAGGAACTGTGAAGGCTGTTTAACTGCAGCCGTTCCTGCTTGCAGTCAACCCATTATTTTATCTTCTTTTTATCTGGAACTCAGACAGCTCTTTGCGCTTTTGACACCTGGCCCAGATCACAGAAAGTTAGCAAAAAGGTTAATTGAAGACCTCCCTGAAGCAAAGCGAGCACATTAAAGACAAGTTGTTTAACTTGCATGAAGCCGTCAGTACCATGTTATCTGTTATTACGGCTTTCGCTAAACAATTGAAAATAATCCTATTCGTATAAGCCTCTTTCTCTTAGAAACAGAATTTACTCGAAGGAGGCGTGGAGTACCAGATGCTCTGAGATCTTAGTTATTCTGCATATTCGAACGATATTTACATGTTTGGAGATTATACTCTATAATATTAAAAAGGAAGCAACACACAGTTATAAAAACAACGATGTTTTTACTACTAGTCCGAAATAAGGAAAATAAAAATTATTATGTTTCCGAAGTAGCCTTTAGAAACTCCTCTGAAAGCCGAAATCAGTATTTACTTTCTCTACTATTTACCTATAATAGTAGAGAAAGTGCTGCATCCCATTCAAAATGTTGACTCTAAAAATCACAGAAAACATACTTCTGAGACTCCTTGAATTCATAAAAGCCCGTGATTATTTCAACTTTATAACTCTAAAACTAAAAGGCAATTGCTATTATTATTTTTTAAAAAAGTTTCAACATCTTCCAAGGATAAGACACGTAGGTTTTAAAGACGATAACACCATTGTAAACTACCCTTTATAGGGAATGTTTTTAACCGTTTATTTTCTGAAAAAGTCTATAGAATTTTTTATTAAAATACCACTTGTTTAAGGCAGCGTGCCATAATAAAAATCCTATCTTGAATTTATGGAAATAGTCTATGAAGTCTTCTTCATTCTGAAAGACTTTCGTATGATTGTACTGAAAAAGCGCAAGAATAGAGGGAACCATTTTGCACAGAAGTAGACCTTGATAAAAATCACAAATTATCTCAAAAATATTTTTGTGACGTTAACTATTTCCGACATATTCTTACTTTTAGTGATTTAAATGTTCAAATAGCTATACACAGATCCATAGTAATCCATTTATTAAAAGTCTATCTTTTAGTTTAGTAGAACCTTCTTATAGCTACAGAGAAAAGTATAGATGAGTAATGAAAGTTTAACCAAAAATATATAGAAGAAAGAATAGAATTTTGAGCACAACGCAACGATTAGGCAACGCATCAGACGACGTTTTGTTTCTTGTAAGCTTCTGCTAAATACAGTGTGATTGTAGAGTATTGTTGTGATTGTAGATCGAACGACCCAACTTGAATGGTAAACTACTTTAATACACAGCGAAATCCAACATCTAATTATTAAGAAGATCTGTGCCTTTTGTTGTTCGTTAACTAGTCCATTGTTTTACTGTTATCTAAAAGATAATTTATTATAATAAATTATTTATTCTTATAGCGAAGAAATTAAAGAAATCTAGTTGTGATATAACTGTTATTCAAAATAATGGGAAATAACATACTTCATAGGTATGTATTTTAGGTCAGTCAAATGTTTTTACTAAAATATATTAAAATAATATACTTTATTTCCATTGATACATAGAGTGACGTTTCGAAGCCGTATGTATTCTATACTTTTATTGCAAACTAATCACGCAAAAGACAGCAAGAATGTTAAAATAATCCAATTTATTTAGTTTAAATGCTTCAACTGATATGAGCACATCACTTCAAGGAAATTGTGGTTGACACTTGTCAGAAAATTAAACTTTTCTTCTAACCTTTCCCAAAACTACACGGGAAAAAGTAACTTAGGTTACAAGACTAAAAATATATGTTAGATAGCTATGCACATTCGCACATAGATTTTAGATTCCACTCAAAGATTTAACATTAAAATACTTGAATTTTCAGGACCAACGCGCATTTATTGAAGAAAAAAAAAACACATTTTTAGGTTTGGTAAGTAAATTGAGGGATGCAGTTCTCACAGGAATAACATTGAAATTTACTCTTAATATCATCTTCTACACATACTTGGTTGCTCAGAAACATCGGATTCTTGTTGGCAAGATCAATGTTAAAAGCTGTGAATCCGCACACTAAGGCAAGGATACTTTGCATTCATGCATTGAGTAGGCATAGACAGTTTATAAAGAAGAGGAATGCGCTCCAGCTATAACATTTATTGCAACTTCAACCTTCCCGAATGATATTGAAGTGATGGAACCAGAGGGGTCTGGAGACCACATATGACATTATTTGTAACTAAACCTGGAAAACCATGAATACTCAATGCTAGTGTGGGCAGTCATAAGGAATTTAACTGGGACCTGGCAAATGCGAGTCTCACCATTTGCTGCCGAGCCATCTTACAATAGAATATACCTAGGTACATAACTCTGATTTCATGTTTTTACCCAAGTTTTTTTTTTCCTTTCATGTAGAAATTTAAAGCACTTGCAACACTAGAAGTCGCCTTTAAGAAATGATATCTCTAATATTTGAGGTCACCTTTAAGGTTTAGCGGGATAAGTGCCTATATCGGATTAACAGAGGATTTAATGCTCGTACGTATAACTCGCCAGGTAACTGAAGCACGAAGAACAGAAAACCCGTGATTCGAGATTCGTCCATGAAACTTGAATTCTTCAAGACATTCAATTTTCCAACTGGTTTCCTACACATTACTAAAATGAAGCACTACCTAAAATACTTGTTTTAAGACCTTTATTCATGCCTTTTCTGCTTTACTTTACTAATTTGAAAATATTCTTTTGTGTTTCTTATATAAATATTTTGTTTTCACTGACCCGGAAGTAATGAAGCTTTCAATTTTAATGCAATTTATCAATTTTTTTGCTTTCTATTTGTGTTGCATTAGACAAAAATTATTTTATGAATATTGCTCTTATATTTGAAGTTTTCCTAAAATAATTCCTTTGCAAATTCAAAATAAATTCAAATTACCTTTTGTGTAAGACCATCACATTCATTATTCTCCCTTGTACTCGTATTTGTTCAATGTTAAAATTCAAAGATTTTACAGGAAATAGTTTTGGGATCATTGTGACTAGATGGTGGAAGAGCAGAAAAGGGATTCTGGAAATAAGTAAAAACAGGCTAATCTTAATAACAAAAGATCTCTGAAATTTTATAAAACTTTGAAAAATGACTGGGTAGGGAAAAGTATATTGAAATCAGTGATAAAACAGGAAGAGAAGGTTTGGCATGGTTAGAACTGGAGTGATATATTTAAGGGATACAAGAAATGGATATGGTAAGGGGATATATTCAATGTGTGTAAAGGAAGATTGTAATGGGTATTATATTTTTGATTGTAAAAAAAAAAAAATATTGGAGAAATGAATTTCTTTTGCATAAGTGGGAAACTTACCAAATGAAATAAGAGGCAAAACTTGTAACCAGTTTCTTTGATAATCGAATAATTCCAAAAGGTCTGTGGCACCTCAGATCCCCTGACCTAACCTCACTGGACTTTTTCTTGTGGGGGTATCTAAAAATACAGTGTACAAGAATAGCCCACGGACATTGTGGGGGTATCTAAAAATACAGTGTACAAGAATAGGCCACGGACAATAGATGTTCTCAAGGAATTGATTCGAATCGAAATAAGTAACACTGGCGAGGATATTCTCCGCAAAACTTCAGAGAATATGGTGGGACGAGTGCAAACTTGAATAGATGCTGGTGGAGGACAATTCCAACATTTTATTTGAGATGTAAATAGTGTAATGTAATCTCCCAATTGTGTATTATATTTCTCCCAGAGTTGCACGTGTGTTCCTATTATTGGTTTAAAAGTTATGGCTTCTTAAAATGGTTCAGGTTTATGTGGATCGCAGTGTATATTATATATAGTTTTTATAATACTCTTCTGTTAGGAAGATATCAAGAGATATTGGTTTGATTTATTTTATTTATTTGATGTTGCTATCGATAATATACCTAATAAATATTTTTTTTTTAAATTGCAGACGAAGTGTTGCTGCAATTTGTATTTCCCTTAGTTGAGTCTATATCGTTTCTGACATCTTTGTAAATGCTTAATACCAAACTTGCTAAACCGAACGAGTTCTGCTGGAGTGACTCATGGTTATTGTCTCTTAATTGGATTCACTAGTTTAAAGCATTGTTCCGCAGAATATATTCCGCACGGAGCGAATGGAGAGAAAGCAATTAATTTGGTGTCACTGGTACAAATAATTTTCCGCGTTTCTTCCTCACGACTGTGCTTGTTGGCCCGGTCCCTAATTCTTCACGTGTTTCACATTTGCTATCGGAAGTCATCAATACAAGGCGCGCGCACCGACACACGCCTCTGTATATTTTCTTTCTTTTTTCTCTTCTTAATGGGAACTGGTTCTGAAGCAAATTAATATCTTATAAATAGTAACTGTCTCGAGAGATGTAGTCAAAAGAAATGCCTCAACTGCCACTTCCGGTCGCCAGTAAGGCGGGTAAAAACACAAAAGTTGTCTTTATGTATTTCCTTTGTTTTGTGAAGCGTGTTAAGCATCTCAAATAATACTGTTGGTTAATATTAATTGAGTTTGGACCACCAATAAGATTATCGATTTTTGTTTGTTTGACGTATACAGAATGTCCATGAACCTCCGGTTTGTGTCCCTAGGCCTGGAGAGGAGACTTCGGAGAATGCAAATTTCTTTCTGCTAAGTATTGTCGCCATGTTAAATGCAATTAAGGGTTTAAAGCTCTTACTTATTCTATGTTTAAGGCAATGATACACTGAAAATTTCAACTGCTATAATAATGAACTTACCATTATGAAAATTTAGCCTCATAATTAGAGTATCATTTTAAACTCGCGTGCAAATTTTCATGTTGCTACACCAAATAGTTCACTAATTATTAATTATTTTTCTGAAAATAATGTAAAAATTACTCGCTATATAAAATGTTGTATGCGTGAAAAAATTTGAGCTTTTAAGTTGAATGTTTGTTTTCTGCTAGTACAGAGAAATTTAAAAAGACCTACATTCTTAATTTTAGGTATATTCTTATAGCATTTGTTCTAAAATATCTTTCATATGTTAGCTCTCAACATTTTGAAAATATTAACTTTTTTATTCCTTAACATCACATAATTTTCAAAACATGAGCATAAACAAAAAAGGGGGAATGTGAAGTTTCTTATTTACATATTATGGACCCATCCTGTAAGTTTCACCAAGTTAAATAAAAAACTTTGACGCAGGAGGCATTTTGTATACTGAAAAGTGTTAGAAAAAAGTTACTTAGAAAATTAATTTTAAAGTTACTTTAATAATTGCTAAAGGTCTCTTTAAAATGTCACGTGATGGCATGAAATGGTGCAAATGATAAAAATAGCACGCCATCTATTACTACACACTCTAAGCTACCAAAATGCCAAGCAAAAAATTACTCGGTTTTCAACATTTTCGGCGAATTTTCAGTGTAGCCTTGCCTTAACAACTCTTAAGAATGGAGTTTTATTTTTCAAGTAGGATTTTTTGTGGAATAAGGCTGGGAAGTTCTACACAAGCACCCTTTGCTCTAACGGCATTTCATCGCAGTCGTCCTTAGCACGCCAGAAGGACAGCGCTTTTCGCCGCAACAGAAAACCACCATATTCCTGACTTGATCACTCACTCATGAGTTTATTGACTTCGCAGGACTCGCTAAATTATCCAGACACACTCAACTTGTGAGAGCTCTCACTTATATAGGCACAGAAAGTTGCCGTATGGTACATCCATGTAACGCATCAGATTTTCCTTTAATGCTTTTATAATTGTGGCAACCAACGAAGTTGAAAAGAGCTGTTTTATCTGTCAGCATAACACAATTTTCGAAAATCGTTTGAGCTCCATAAGTAACTAATATCGTAATAAATGTGTACGAGAGTCAGCTGATAAATCTCAGGTCTCACATAGAGATGGCGCCACTGGGCTATTTGACGGATAGCATCATGCAGTTTAAATCCAGACTAGCTGGTATCCATAGCTACAGGTCAACAGATTATATAGTTTTTGAAAGTTTAAACAAGCAGTTTAAACAAGACAAGCCCAGAGGTTTCACGGAAATGGAGGATTAGGAAAATCAGCAGTGATTAAATGCTTCCATTTGAAAGGCTTAACGCCTAAAGAAATCAAGGAGGAAATGGACAATACATTGAAATACTCTGATTTAATAATGATTAAAAGGTGGGTTGCAGATTTTAAAGGGGGACATACAGATATTATTGATGACCCTCGCTCTGGACGTCCTGAAGTCACAACTCCAGATATCATTGAAGCAATTCAGCGTTTAGTACCGGAAGACCGCAGATGAATGTTGTTTCACATAGCAGAGGCTGTAGACATATAAAAAGAACGCGCAAGTAATATTTTGGGCTTTCGCAAGGTCTGTGCAAGATGGGTGCGCGCTTATTGACACCTAATCAAAAGTTGCCAAGAAAAACTGTTTCTGTTAAGAATTTGGTGCTCTACCGTAAAAATTCCAGTGGTTTTTTGAGACGGCTTATTACCGTGGATAAAACTTGGATACATCACTACAGATTACAGAAAGTAAATCACAGTCAGAATAGTGGATTGTGCCAAGTGAACCAACTCCAAAAAAAAAAAAAAAAAAAGGCAAAGTCAATTTTGTCAGCTAACAAGGTTATGGCGAGTGTTTTCTGGGATGCACAGGGAATTACTTTTATGGATTACTTGGAAAAGGATGACTACTAGTGACTACTAAGCAAGCTTGCTGCATATTTTGAGTGATGAGCTGAAAAGAAAAAGTCCTCATTTGGCAAAGAAGAAATCTTGTTTCTTCGCGACAATGCTCCGGCCCATTGTAGGCATTACAGTGGGAAAGGTGTGTGAATTAAAGTTCGAATTGCTTGTATATCCATCCTGTTCGCCAGATCTAGCACCTAGTGACTACCACCTCTTCCCGAACATCAACAATTTCTTGGAAGACTAATTTTTCATGGCAACGAGGTCATTGATGTGGTAAACAGCTAATTTGAGGACTATGATAAATGACACTACAGAGATGGTTTAATTAAATTAAAACATGAGTATGCCATGTTTGTTTTGTTGGAGGTTTTGTTGAGAAATAAGGAACAAAAAGTTAAAACGTTTTTATTATTGTGAGGCCCGAGACTTATCAGCCGACCCTCGTATATCGAATAATGGCACTCTGAGCTTGCATCACCGAATTTCGGCTCTTCAAAGTGCACGGCACATATCGTCCTTGCCCTTGAGCTGATAAGTTACAACGACACTTTCCTCTTACTGCGTGCCCATACTGCGAAATTGCATTTGCTGCGGATATTTTGCTGTCCGCTGTATTCAAAGACTAATGGTCAGAAAAAATGATAAGTACAATAATTACCAAACTTGGTACTTTAAGTTCATGGAAATTTAACAGATCCATGACTGAAGAATTAACAGTAGATTAAACGGCGTGGTTTAAGAGATTAATATTGATGGACAAGTATATGAGTAAGAAGGACAAGTGCCTAAGCCACCAGACATAGTCTTGGCTCTCAGGATTTGTTAATTTAATGTTTTCCCAGCAGCAATTGTCTGCACCAGCAGGAGCACTTTCCTTCTAAGGGTCGTATTCCTTATTTATTTATTTATTTATTTATTTATTTATTTATTTATTTATTTATTTATTTATTTATTTATTTATTTATTTATTTATTTATTTATTTATTTATTTATTTATTTATTTATTTATTTATTTATTTATTTATTTATTTATTTATTTATTTATTTATTTATTTATTTATTTATTTATTTATTTATTTATTTATTTATTTATTTATTTATTTATTTATTTATTTATTTATTTATTTATTTATTTATTTATTTATTTATTTATTTATTTATTTATTTATTTATTTATTTATTTATTTATTTATTTATTTATTTATTTATTTATTTATTTATTTATTTATTTATTTATTTATTTATTTATTTATTTATTTATTTATTTATTTATTTATTTATTTATTTATTTATTTATTTATTTATTTATTTATTTATTTATTTATTTATTTATTTATTTATTTATTTATTTATTTATTTATTTATTTATTTATTTATTTATTTATTTATTTAATTATTTATAAAACACGATGATTTTCAATTCAATTTTCAATTGGCCCTGCATAGAACATGAGCTTGTCACTTAAGCCTATATTATTTTCCTACAATCTCATTGCATCTACCAGAAAATATGAAATAAAGCAACATTTGCTGCAAGTTAACATGAAGTCATGTAGGTGAGCATAAGTATAGAAAGTCATGTGAGTGCAAATTAACAGTTTTTTTGAAATAATTGAGTGAACTTAAACTAAACTAATGCATCGAAGCAGATAAATCATATTTAAGTGGACTTTCTTATTGGAAGAGTCAAGCTTTCTGTATAGGTATTTCGGCTTATTTACTAAGTTTGAAGCACCTCAGGTTATGTATGGGTATTTTTCCCTTTCTTAACTCCCAAGTTAATTCCTACACTTTACACTGAGTTTAGCTTACATTAATTATTCAAAGCTCTGCTACACAACTTCAAGGAAACCTCAGTACTCTATGTTACCAGGCAATGAAAAAATGATATAACACCATTTTAATACATAAAAATATGCAGTTTTATTCGATTAAATACATACATTGGAACATGTATTGAAAAATGCATGAAAATAAAGGGATTTTGCAATGGGTAATTGGGCTGAGGAGACATTCGTGGACATTTTGGACTTGCATTCCTTAAATAAGGTCTATTAAAATATGCAATTACAATTTGATCTGACTTTCTTTTATGAGTTAACACACAGACAGGCAGATAGGCGGACACACACACACACACACACACACACACACACACACACACACACACACATACACACACACACACACACACACACACACACACGAACATTCACATATACCATACACCCCGGACTACTTAAGTTTATTTTCCCAAAGACTTCAAAAAATCTATTATTATTTGATGCATCATAGGTAAGGGGAGAAAATAAAAAAAATGTATATCATATCTTTGTAGAGAAGATATATTTATATGAGTGCTCATCCTATCATGAATTTTGTCCGGAGAATCAGAATTTAATATTAAATAAAATATTTTTGTCAACATTATAAAACAGAGACGGCAAAATTAAGTTTTTTATCCGCTGTTGTCACAAATTTTTACATTTAAGATCTGAAGGCTAGAATTTTGATGAAATCACAATTTGATTGCAGGTTTTGCATTATTAAAAAGGCAATATGCAACAGAATAACGATACTTCTGGGATGTTCTTCATTAGTAAAATCATTTGAAACCTTTTATAACTTCTTCTTCATTTACTGATGATGATTTAAGAAATTCTCATATATTTCTACCTTCAAAACACATCAATTAATTTAGAAAAATCTACCTGAGAGTACCAAGTACACCTACCGAACTATTTTCGTATACATTTTATATCAGTTATAAAAATTAAAATTTTTAATTATTAAAAGTATTTTAATAACAGTATGTCCAGGACTTAAATTTGAGAACCTTCCTCAAAACGATGGCATACAGTCATATTATTTGTTGCTTGCTAGGTGCTTATGCGAACATAATTTTCACAGTATTTCAGAAGATTTCTTAGGTGCTTCCACATGTACAGAGGCCATATGAAGTATTGTCTTATTTTGTGCTCTCGTAGAGACAAAGATGAAGAAGACATCATTGGACAGGTTACGGTAATTAGGGTGCACAAAGAACATGTACAGTTGTTTAGAGAAAAGTTGACTTTATATTCTTATTCATACAATTTTAACCCGAAAACTTCAATACTGCATTAAAATATAAGATCGGTAAGTTCAAGTTAATTTCACGTTGAACAAGAAGTGTTACACGGAATTTAAACATGAGCGACATTTGCTACTGAGATTTCGCAGAGTAGCTAACGAAATCGAACTTTCAGTTTTTCTTTCAACGCCGTGTATTTCATAACGAGACGTCTTACATGTTCACTAAAAGGTTTAGCAAAAGTATTTGTAACCAAAGTAAATATATATTATGATGAGTCCAAGTGAGTAAAGTAATTTCAAGGAATATAAACGTAGGCATGTGACGTGCTCAAAATATGAAAAAATTGATTATGGGTTTCATGCAGCATTAAACTTCTCCTTTCTAACATCTATAATCCTTGAGGTCAGAGAGGGATAATATTTGATATGGTAAAGTTATTAATTACTCTCATTAAAAACGAATCTGTGTTCAAAAATCTTTGTTTTGCACGATAGATGGCCAGAACCTACGAAATAGAAGACGTGGCATTTACATTTTACATTTAATTTACATTTAACATTTTATAATTTACGTCCTCCAACGCTGTCACATGGGACGATGAATCAAACGGGTGAAGTGAGGTCTCGAGGGGCTTCGAGACGTCGTGGACTGCACATCGCCTGCGAGAGTTGCCAGCGTCCAGAACTTCGGAGTCAGCGAATTGCCAGCATCGGGAGGGACCTTCGGGAAGCTCCCGGCAATTTCGCTAATTCTCCAACAGAAGGCAGCAGCGTGCGAGCGACAAGAACAACCTTCAGGAAAACAGCCGGCCAGCTCCGCATCACAGCCAGGCGAGGTACACGGCCTAAGCCAACGTCTTAATAGACGGTTTTATAAGGCGCCTTCGGGTCCGGCCCTCTGTACCTCACGCTTATTAGCAAGTCTGTGCTGACTGGTGCGTATATAGCCTAGGTTAGCTGCGCACTGCACTTCGGTGCAGGGCAAAATGCCCGATCAAAAGGGTCCAACCCCACCATCCCAAGCATCCAACCATCCGGTAATGGATGCAATACCTAGCACCAGCACTGGTGTAACCCACCCTGCAGTCAGGGCCCCAACCCAGACTGTAGGAAGCAAGCGGCCTCGCCGAAAGCTCGAAAAGAGCGTAAATGGCAAGGCCAAAAGACTCGCTGTCGCCAAGCAGCAATCAGACAAGGGCACTTCCCGCGTTATATCGCAGCGGATAGGCCAAAACTCAGAGAGTGAGCTCTCAGATTCCTGCTCCGATTCAGAAGCAGAATTTTTCAACGCAAATTCATCCTCCAGAATGCACGTCGGCGAGGAGGAGCTCAGTTCGTCAAACGTCTCCACGGATGTTGACGAGGCTGAGTTTGAAAGAGTAACCAACCGACGTAGGGAAAGACGGGCCGCTCGTTTGGAGACAACTGGAGGGCCCAGTCAATCTGGTCCATCCAGGAAGCACATTCCGCCTATAATCGTGGACGACTTCCGGGGTATGGTGGGCTTCCTGAAGGAAGTCATGCCTACCCTGTCGGTGTCGTGCAGGGTTACTAGGCGGAAGAGCCGCTTTGTCTTCCAGGCCAGCAACGTCGAAGACTACCAACTCCTCCTCAGGGCACTGGATAAGAAGTCTATTCCCTACTTCACCTTCGGCCTAGACAAGAGCCGTGACATCAAGAGGGTCATCACAGGCCTACCAGTGCACACACCGGTGGGTGATATTGTGGATGACCTCAGCCGCCAGGGCATCCAGCCCCGTTTGGTCAGGCAGCTGACCAAACCAGCTCCGCAGGGTCAACCCGGCCCTGTCCCCATCCCCCTATTCCTGGTGATAGTGGAACGTGCCAACGATCCGGAGGGGAAGCTAGATGGAGTCACAACCATCTGCTACCTCCGAGTGAGGATAGAGGCAGTCAGGAGCTCTGGCGGTCCCCCCCAATGTCACCGGTGTCTGGGATTTAACCATTCCAGTCACTTCTGCAAGAGGACTCCCCGCTGCTTGAGGTGCAGTGGACCTCATGAGAAAGAGGTATGTCCCAGGTCACCCACCGATGAGCCTACATGTGCCAACTGTAAGGGCAAGCATGTGGCTTGCTACGGCGGATGTCCTGCCCGTAAGGCAGTCATAGCTGCTAATCGAAGAAACCCTTCAAGACAGCAGCAGCCAGCTACAACCAGGGTGGTGCAAAGACCGCTCCCAACAACCACCACCAGCGCCCGGCCCAACCACCGGCAGGAACAACAGGAAAGTGAGAGACCGTCCTACGCTAAAGTAGCACAAGGGGCCTCTGATGAACCAAAGATGTCACGGGAGGCACACAATACTCCCACACAGCCACGCAAACAAAAGCGTACCCCAGCCCCTAAAAACGCTGACACCAACCAGAGTAGGAATGGTGGGAGGCTTTCTCGCGAGCCCCGAAATCCTACTGATCAGGAGAAGCATGGCAAACCCATGCCTCCTAGACAGTTAAGGGATGAGAGGGCGGGAGGAAGACCTGCTCCCATTCGCACACGCACACCCTCGCCACCCAACCAAGTTGCCCAGCAGGCTACACTTCAAACCACTCCTCTCACAGCTACACTCGACCTCTCAGATGTATTCACGTGGCTGCAGCAGTTGCTGCTGACGCATGGACAGAAGATCTGCAAGCTCGTCGTGAAGTTCTTCACCTCTTCCGACCCGGCTGGCAAGATGCTGGTAGCAATGGAGGCGATGGCCCTCCTGACAGCAGGTACGCAGCAACTCCGTGATGGCGTATCGAACTAGGTCTCGAACCTCATTTCGATTCGCATTTTGGAATGCGTGTGGCCTAGCCGGTCAGGCGAGCGAGCTGCTTCACTTTGCTCGAGCTCATGCCCTGGACGTCATCCTAGTCAGCGAAACGCATCTCAGTCCAGACTCCCGGTTCCGCCTTCCGGGTTACATCTGCCATCGTACGGATCGACAGGGACGCCCGGGTGGCGGAACTGCGATCCTGGTACGGCAGAATGTGGTCCATCAGCCCATGCAGCTCCCACCTCTGCAAACCCTGGAGGCGACGGCCATCAGTATGGACCTTGGCGGATTAGAGGTCTTGGTAGTCTCCGTGTACCATCCACCACGACGACAGTTTGTCCCAAATGACTACCTCTCCATCCTAGCCCTACGTCCCCGTGCAATCATGGCCGGCGACTTCAATGCTAAACATCAACGTTGGCATAGCGGTCGTCGGGCCGATGCAAGAGGCATTGAAATCATTCGCCTGATAGATGCAGACCCGCTACTTCAAGTGCAGGGTCCCTGGCAACCCACTCACTACCCGCGAGGAGGAGGACTGCCTTCAGTCATAGACTTCGCCATCACAAAGCATCTACCATTTCATATCACCCTAACATCCTTAAACGCATTACATTCAGACCATAATCCGGTGTTGACAGAGATCAACACCAGGGTTGCCAGTCATGACATCTCATTTCAGACGCGAGAAGTCGATTGGGAAGGCGTCAGGAATTGTCTCCGCACTTCCATCCCGCCAAATCCAAGGATCACAAACATAGCCACCCTGGAGAATGCAATCTCATCCTTCACTTCCATCGTGAAGCGGACTACCCACAATCTGACAGTCCACTCCTCGGCTCCTGTCCACCCTGATGTCCTTCCTTTGGACATCATCCTTCTCATCAGAAGATCCTGGGCTGCACGGAGACTATACCAGCGTCACCGCACGCCACATAATCGAGCGCTTCTAAGACGCTTGCGTCGTGAGGTCAGTGCCCGACTGCGCGAGCACAAGGTGCAAGCGTGGGAGGACAAGATGGCCAGATTGCGCGTCGAGGATGGCGATGTGTGGAGGATAGCCAGAGCCCTCAGAAATCACAGAGGCTAATACAACTCACCCATCCATGGCACCCAAACCTGGCTTACGATCCCCAAGCCAAAGCCGATGCTTTCGCTGACTACCTTGAACGTACCTTATGTCCAAGAGATGACCCCCAGGACGATAACTTTTCCGAACGCGTTCGCCGGGAGGTGCGTCGTTTCCTACGTCGCCCTCCTGAGGACGCGGTTCGACTCCCCACCATTCGTCTCAAAGCAAAAAAGGCGGCGGGGCCGAACGGGCTGACCCCCCTAATGCTCCGCCATCTCCCCTTCAACGCGGTTCTATTCCTCACTAGGATTTTCAACATGTGCCTCACCCTTGGGTACTTTCCACGAGAGTGGAGAGAGGCCCGGGTGATTTGCATATTGAAACCTGGGAAAGATCCGGTTCACCCCTCCAGCTACCGATCCATCAGCCTCCTTTCCACCCTCTCGAAAGTTCTCGAGAGGTTGATTCTCATCCGCTTGTCCCCAATACTGGGAGACCTTCAAGCCATTCCCGCACATCAGTTTGGTTTTCGTCCTGGGCACTCGACAATCCAACAGTTGCTGCGGGTGGTGGAGACTGCTGCCCTGGGATTCCAGGAAGGCGCCTTCACTGCTGCAGTTTCTTTGGATGTCGAGAAGGCCTTCTCCACGATATGGCACGCCGGGCTCCTCTACAAATTGATGCACCTGGGGCTACCAACACAATTACTCAACATTATACACAGCTTCTTGCGACACCGCACATTCAAAGTCACAGTCGCGGGGAAAACATCTACACTCAGACCAGTGAGAGGCGGAGTCCCCGAAGGCTCTGTACTATCCCCCACCCTATTCAACGTCTTTATGGCAGACTTCCCAACAGAGCCACGAGTCGAAATGGCACAATACGCTGACGACGTGCTTCTGTTCTGCAAGGACAAACACATCCTCAGAGCCTTCAACCCCCTACAAAGACATCTCCGTCTCACACAGCAGTGGTGTAGGCGTTGGCGGATGTCCGTTAATCCGGGCAAAAGCCACGCCATACTTTTCACAAAGCGCCACACCCCCGCAGACTGCCCCAATTTCAGCTACCGAGGTCGAGGGATAGAGTGGACTAACTCTGTCCAGTACCTAGGTGTTAACTTGGACAAAGGTCTAAGCTTTCGCCTACACATCAGGGACCGAGCGGCTAAGGTACAGGGAGCAATTGCTTCACTGTATCCAATGCTGGGGTCAACCTCGATGCCAGTTGGCATGAAGTTATACCTTTTCCGAGCGCTGGTAATCCCGGTTATGCTGTATGCCTGTGAGATCTGGAGCATGGCCGCAGACAGCGTGCTAGCATGGCTCCAACGTGCACAGAATAGAGGACTCAGGTCTATATATTCTGTGGGTCCTTATTTTCCCACCAGGTTGCTACACGAGGCCTCGAGTCTCCCATACGTGGAGGATGAAATCAGGCGCCGGGCATCAAAATTTTACGCAAGTTTACCATCTCATAGAAGCGCCCTTGTCAGATCCCTGGGAGATTATGACCCCACTAGACGTCGCTCTAGTCAGCACCGGTTACCCCGCATGGCTTGCGGGCATCCGATATAACCAAGGAGCTAATCCGAACAGCAGCTAAAGCTGAGCTCCACATAATTCTTCCAAGCTGCTTGGCATCAAAATTAAACCCAAAATTTCACAAAGCGCCACACCCCCGCAGACTGCCCCAATTTCAGTTACCGAGGTCGAAGGATAGAGTGGACTAACTCTGTCCAGTACCTAGGTGTTAACTTGGACAAAGGTCTAACCTTTCGCCAACACATCAGGGACCGAGCGGCTAAGGTACAGGGAGCAATTGCTTCACTGTATCCAATGCTGGGGTCAACCTCGATGCCAGTTGGCATGAAGTTATACCTTTTCCGAGCGCTGGTAATCCCGGTTATGCTGTATGCCTGTGAGATCTGGAGCATAGCCGCAGACAGCGTGCTAGCATGGCTCCAACCTGCACAGAATAGAGGACTCAGGTCTATATATTCTGTGGGTCCTTATTTTCCTACCAGGTTGCTACACGAGGCCTCGAGTCTCCCATACGTGGAGGATGAAATCAGGCGCCGGGCATCAAAATTTTACGCAAGTTTACCATCTCATAGAAGCGCCCTTGTCAGATCCCTGGGAGATTATGACCCCACTAGACGTCGCTCTAGTCAGCACCGGTTACCCCGCATGGCTTGCGGGCATCCGAGATAACCAAGGAGCTAATCCGAACAGCAGCTAAAGCTGAGCTCCACATAATTCTTCCAAGCTGCTTGGCATCAAAATTAAACCCAAAATTTAAATAAATAAAACACCAGGGTGCAAGGTGTTGCATCCTGTCCATCAACCCCCAGGTACCACTAGTAACCTCAGAAAAATTCATCAACATTTCACCCTACAACATCCCGATATTACCTTACCTGCGGTAAAACCCTTAAAAACGGGTGGGCACGCAGCAAAAATCTTCTGGCTTTATACAGCCAGCCAGCACCACATGGCATGGCATGGTGAAGTGATGTTTAAAGTTTCCCAGGGTCCATAAAGCTTAGAGTTATCCGATATTCTCTTTCAGAATAAGGGAAGGAACCGTATCCTCATAACTCACCCTGAGCGAGATTCGAACTTGGGACTGCTTGAACGTGAGGCAGACGCTATCACCTACGCTACAGATGCGGACATTTAACCAATGGTACTGCATCAGCCATTACATGATTCACACCATCCTACGACCAACAGTAGTGTTTAGATTATTGTTCGGTTTAGTAGTTTCGTATATTAGAGTAGGTATTCATTTGCGTGGTTATCGTTAAACGAGACTGATATGAGAGCCTTGTACCCAAATGTTTAGTACACAATTTCTTAATCTATAGAAGACGTTTAAATGACAGGTCATTTGGGTTCATCTATGGAGAAGTCTGAATGAATGTAAGAGAGGCTTGTCGGCTTTAACAGGCGTCACCCAGCCCATACACCCTTTTAACGCCTTTAAGTGAAACAGACAACTTATGTCCCAACAAACACGAGGGCATTAGCGACCACGTCGTGGAACAGAGTACACTTTAAGAGTTCGATTTACTTTTTTGTTGTAATTTACGTCCTCCAACGTTAAGTCATATCGGACGACGAATGGAACGGGTGAAATGATGCTCAAATGAGCCCAGGCCCATAGAGCTTAGAGTTACCCGACATTCGTCTTTAAGAGTTCGATGTCGCACAATTAGGGATGCATAAAAATGTACCGCAATTACTGTACCTATTTTGAGCATTCGGTAGTTAAGTCTTTACTGCTTACTTACAGTATTTCTGTTTTATCTTTTAACCACTTCATTCTTATCTTTTTTTTTTATCCATACTGTCTACGTTATTCTCCATATTTTCCAGAACCTGGCACGTAAACAAAGACTTCTGGTCATGAATTTTTTGACAAAGTACATATGAAGACTTAATACCACTCCACCTTCATCGAGCCGGGGTTTTCCTTTATCCTTCAAGACGAATGTCGGGTAACTCTAAGCTCCATGGACCCTGGAATCATTTGAGCATCATTTCATCCAATTCATTCACCGTCCGATATGACTTAACGTTGGAGAGCGTAAATTACAAAAAAAAAAAAAAAAAAACCTTCATCCAACCTTGTAATATTTATTTACGTACACCTTAAATGTTAAACCATAAATTAAAAAGTGTTACTGCATCATAAGTTGCATATAAATTATTTCCTATCAGGTAATTAATTGGTGCTTATTTTCATCAAACATGTGTAAGCAAAGTTAAAATAGCTATTAGAAAAATAGAGGAGTAAACGCAAGTTATAGTAATGAGTTGTTACAACGGAAGGTGTCCTAGAAGAATCGGAAATTTCAAATATCTGCAGTGAGACTAAGCACATATATTTGTGAAAATATAATCAATCAACAAGCAATATTTCTAAAAGGACTAACTAACCCGTGGCGTAACAGCCCTACTGGGCTAGGGCTTGCTAACTCGACTGCCGGCCTCACGCCCACGCAAGACAGAGGTGGGCGATCATCCAACCGATAGGTATGGGGAGGAGATGTGGTCAGCAACCCCAGCTGGAAATGTTGACTTTCGCAAGCAGGGTTCGCAAGCTATCGTAGCTCCTCGCTTTTCTCACTATGCTTAGTGGGCATCGGTCCTATACTCAGGACTTAAAATCCGCAGGGATGGGATCGACCCCGGACCGAATTCTTTGGCAGGGAACCAAAGCATGAGGCCTTAGCCCACTATGCCACAGTGCAGAACTAACACCACAAAAATATACTATACGTATAGATAGAGTCAACATGAAAAATTCAATGCCATGGCCGGGATTTGAACCACTGGTTTCCGTCCAATCGCTCTTAACCTTTGAGCTACCATGGTCAACGTGCCTTTCTGACATTAAATTCTCCAGTTGACTCATATATTTACCCGGTAGACCACTAGGAGCTCTCGCATCCGAGATACATCGTTTGTGGCGACTTACTATCGTAAGTACTTAAGTCCCAGGCTTCATCATTTAACTCTTATTATTTTAGTTAATTGATGGAAATTAATCATTTCTCCACACTAGCCGTATATAGGCTAAGGGTTTTGATAGATAGAGTCAACATGAAAAATTCAATGCCATGGCCGGAATTTGAACCACGGATCTCCTTGTTTCCCTGGAGAATTTAATGTTAGGAAGGGGCGTTGGCCATGGTAGCTCAAAGGTTAAGAGCGACTGGACGGAAACCAGGAGATCCGTGGTTCAAATCCCGGCCATGGCATTGAATTTTTCATATTGACTCTATCTATCAAAAACCTTAGCCTATATACGGCTAGTGTGGAGAAATGATTAATTTCCATCAATTAACTAAAATACTATACGTATGCTTTAATGAGCTCCACAATTTTAAAGAAGTAAGTTCGTTTTTTCTCAATTGCACATGGTTTTCTATGTATATAGAATCTAGATTCAATAAAAATGTTAGGATGCTATTCACAAAAAATAAAAGTCTCCATAAACGTTTTTATTAACACGTGAGGTGGGGTATTTCATGAACAGTTATATCCTAGCTTTGGAATTTGTACATTTGTAATACTGACTTTTTGGTTTTGCACTAAAAGAAATGTTTACAAACACATACATACAAAACACCTACACTTTTATACAGTGCGTATACAACCTCTTTCTAAAGTTATATTTTTAGTTGGCGAGTTTAAACCCGTTATACTGGTGATATATCGATACGAATTTATGGGTCGTACACTTCTTGTGCACAAGCTCGAGAAAGTGTGTTACTATCTCAATGAAAAATGAGTACTCATTTAAAACTCCAATAAAACACACTTCTTTATACTTGCCACATTCAAGTTTCTTATAATTCATGGAGACGATAGGAATAAAGACAACAGAAATGAATTAAAAATATATCTACGACAATCGCTTCTGTACTTAGTATCTATGGAAACAAAAGCAACTCCTCTTAAACTTCGAGGCTAATTTCGTTTGTTTCATATTCAGATGTTTTTGTATGACGTATAGCTTCTGCATGGGAATGAAAACATCCTAAATAAGAAATGCTGGAAGTAAGAATATTTCATTCAGTCATTCGCATAAATTTCCTGGCAACACGTAAGTACAAAACAAATGAAGAGCTACCACATGCTACTTGCTTGAACAAGGCAGTTACACGAATTTCTCTGCTCCGCCTTGGGGGCATACGTTTAAAGGACAGGGAGGCAGATAAGGTGGTTGGTGGGAGGAGAGGCCATGAAATTAATGACACGAGGCCCATATATCATCAACACCTTCATTATGATTTATAGCCACGTAAACACCGGGCCTGGTGGCATCAAGCCCGTGCCTGGCTTCTTTTTGTTGTGGTGGTGACAAGATTTATAGCTACAAGCGTGTGTCTCTGTGATAATATGGTAGACAATACACCTCGCTAATGACACATCTGGTAATTGTTTTATGCTACATTATTTTAATAAGTCGTTTTCTGTTGGTGGCTGTGACATTCATTTAATCTAACTTACAAAATAGGGTGTTTCATAAATGGAAAATATTATAATAATTATATCTACTTCCTTCTATTTAAGTATGGTGCTCTTCTTATACTTTAATAATTAAAACAGTGTGTATCAAACTTATATAATTTTTTTATCCTATGCCGTTTCGTAAGTTGCTTCTTTACCAGGGGTGCATTATTTGGATTTCCAACACCACCGGTAGAAGTCGTTACATAAGAACAATAATAAATAACAATATCTTAAACCCTTCTCTGTATCACATTCATCACCAAATTCTGGCTACCAAAAACATTCATGATGTATAAAAGCATAATACGTGGTCCATCACTAATTTTGAAGTAGTGCGAAATCTATAAATAACTTTTTTCTGAAGGACAGAAGTCACTTTTGTCAAGTAAAAATCCGCTTAAAGGTATAGGGCGACAAAAATACTTTTTCTCCCTCCCTCACCAATGCTGGTGTTAGGAGTCGCTCGGGTTCCCTCAGAACGAGGGAGCCGAATCATTTGATCTGAGATACCAGGGTTGAGGGGTCGTCCCAACGGAACAATTGGTGGAATGATGGCGGGGGAAACCGGAGGACCCGGGGGAAATCCACCCCAGCCCCATGTTGTCCACCTCACTTTGCGGTCGCCTGTGATTGAACCCGGGCCGCCTAGGTGAGAGCCAAGTGGTCTAACCACTCAATCATGACGCGGCCATTACAAAAAATATAACTGGGTAAATTTATTAACCAGGTAATCTCACTTTATTTGGAAACAAATGAGTGTTTTGACAGGTCCAAGTGACATAAAAAGAATTTCGAGAGCAGCAACAAGATTAGTATTAAGTAGTGTTACATGATCGCGTGTGTTGAAAACATATTTTACCTAAACGGATAACATGCGGGCCAATCTTTCGGCCACCCAGGAATCTGCTCCGTGTCACTAATGCTCATCAGGCTTTCTTAACCAAATTGATTGCCGTATCAAAGTGCCATGAATGGGAGTAAAATCACTCCATTAATTTAGATGTTAGAGACCACAAAAATTCTTGTTGGCAAGCTTAGTTCGGCTGCCAAGAAGGAGTGAGTACGACTAGCCTTAGAGGAATTGCCCTCAAGGAATATTTGTTTTTCTTCTAGTTACTAAAGGAGGATGTTTACCCGAAGTGTAGTTAACTCTCTGTTCGTTAAATCTCAGTGAACTTTAGATCATGCCGATATAATACACACGCCAAATCTCTCAATTGGGTGTCTCTGAGGGGTGAGAAGGCTAATGACAAACGCCCAAACAAGGTCCACATCCGTGTTTGACCCTTATCTAAATAAAGTACAGTAAATTAAATTACAGTAAAAACAAATTAAACTCAAAGCGAAGCCAAAGCGAGGCCAGAGCACAGCCTGTGCGGAGCCGGAGCAAATCCAGAACAATACCAAAGTAAAGCCAAAGCAAAGCCAAGGCAAAGCTAGAGCGGAGCCAGAGCAAAGTCAGAGCAAAGTCAGAGCAAAGCCAGAGCAAAACCAGAGGAAATCCAGAGCAAAGCGAGAGCAAAGCCAGAGCAAAGTCAAAGGAAAGCCAGAGGAAAGCCAGTGCAAAGCCAGAGCAAAACCAGAGGAAATCCAGAGCAAAGCGAGAGCAAAGCCAGAGCAAAGCCAAAGCAAAGCCAAAGTGGAGCCAGAGCAAAGCCAAAGCAAAACGAGAGGAAATCCAGAGCTAAGCCAGAGCAAAGTCAGAGCAAAGCCAGAGCAAAGTCAAAGCAAAGCCAAAGGAAAGCCAGAGCAAAATCAAAGCAGAGCCAAAGTGGAGGCAGAGCAAAGTAAATCAAAGCCAAAGCAAAGCCATAGCAAAGTCAAAGCAGAGCCAAAGTGGAGTGGAGCAGGACCGGAGCGGGGCCGGAGCTTAGACAGAGCCAAGCCAGAGTCAGGTGAATTCAGAGTGAAGTTAGAGTGAGGTTAGAGTGAAGCCAGAGAGAAGCGAGAGCGGAGCAAGAGCAAAGCGAGAGCGGGACCAGGATGATGGCCGGAGCCTATCCAGAGCGTAGCCAGAGTAAAGCCAAAGCAAAGCCATAGCAAAGCTAAAGTAAAGTTAAGGTAAAGTCAAAGGAAAGTTATAGTAAAGTAAAATACAGTTTTTGAATGAGTCCTTCCTTCCTTCCTTCCTTCCTGCCTTCCTTCCTTCCTTCCTTCCTTCCTTCCTTCCTTCCTTCCTTCCTTCCTTCCTTCCTTCCTTCCTTCCTTCCTTCCTTCTTCCTTCCTTCCTTCCTTCCTTCCCTCTTTCCTTCCTTCCCTCCCTCCCTCCTTCCCTCCCTCCCTCCCTCCTTTCCTCCCTCCTTCCCTCCCTCCCTCCCTCCCGCCCTCCCTCCCGCCCTTCCTCCTTCCCTCCCTCCCTCCCTCCTTCCCTCCCTCCTTCCCTCCCTCCTTCTCTCCTTCCTTCCCTCCCTCCTTCCCTCCCTCCTTCATTCCCTCCTTCCTTCCCTCCATCCTTCCTTCCCTCCTTCCTTCCTTTCTTTCCTCCCTTTCTTTCCTCCTTTCTTTCCCCCTTTCTTTCCTTCTTTCTTTCCTTCTTTCTTTCCTTCTTTCCTTCTTTCTTTCCTTCTTTCTTTCTTTCTTTCTTTCTTTTTCTTTTATTTTCATTTACAAAGGCGGTTTCAACTGCCATTATCATGTTTGTGGTTTAGTGATTTAATTTAGAAAGAGCTGATGAATTTTATATATATATATATATATATATATATATATAGTATTTTTGTTACTTAATTATTTATTTTGGTGCGCATGTTGATCTATTTATAGAATAAAATGACATGCAAGATTTATCTGAAGACCTGCGATTTTGAATAGTTTTCATTTTAGCTTTTACAATGGATTATTCATGGATCAAGTATTTTACTTTAAAACTTTATGTGAGTTCGAGTGTGAGTGCGTGTACGTGAATATGTGTATGTGTATGAGTGTGTCTATGTGTGGGACTGTGTTTGTATATGTGTGTGTGAGAGAGAGAGGGAGAGAGATAGGGAGAGAGAGAGTTTTGTATAACCCTGCACATAAGACATACTAACCTGATTTATTGTAACATATGTAATGTCCCGTTTATAATTTAAACTGTATGACATATCGTGGAAACGTAGAGTCAGACTGAAAAATTCAATGCCATAGTCGGGATTTGAACCACGGATTTTCTGGTTTCCGTCCAGCCGCTCTGCCATTGAGCTACTATGGCCAACGTGCCGATATGTCATTAAATTCTCCAACTGACTCGTATTGGCAGAGAGGCTGGACGTAAACCAGAAGATCCGTGTTTCAAATCCCGACTATGGCATTGAATTTTTCAGTCTGACTCTACGTTTCCACAATTTAGCCTACACATGGCCAGTGTGAAAGAATAATTAATTTCCATGTGTGATATATCAGTTATACATCCTGTAAAGAGAGGTAGGATCAACTGGGCACAAAGTTCAACAAAAAACATATAATTATTGATTTTTGTTTTTGGCCTTTATTTTCTATCTATTTACATTTTATTGTTGCACAACATTTTTATTACATTTAGCATTTATAATGTTCATTAATAACACACATATACACATTGAGATAGTAAACAGCGAAAATGAATATTGAGAACCTAAGCAAATAATCTTTGCAGGAGCGAAACTACGTGTGAGGAAGTTCCTCACCTGAGTTCTGGGTGTCTGAGTATGATCCGTAGGTTCATTGATGTGTTGGAGTTGATCTCTTCCTCTCGCACTGTAGCAGATACTTTGAGAATTGTACTTATTTACGTCTTGTCTCAAGGAATACACCAGGTTATTTCACTGCATCAGAAACATAGAGGGAGAGAGAAAGAGACAGCGTTGTTTACAAAGTATAACATCAGTGAAACTAAAAATTCTGCTCGTGAAACAATTTGAAGATTACAAGTGGGGAACTGGAAGTCCCATCGTCTTATCGGAATCGATGTATTTGTGTCGTTCTTTTATTTAACTTATTTATATATGTATCAATTTTCTCTATTTCCTCTTATTTGTGAGAAAGTCTGAATTTGCATCTACGAGTACTCCCTATTACTTTAGATGAATGTTGGAAGAAATGTTTTCAGTATAGTTTTAATAGGAGATTCCGCCAAAACGTACAGGTGGCCTCTTCTTACTCTACCAAATTAAAAAGAAAGGAAAGTAAAGGGTAAAAAGGTACAAGAAGAGCAAATAGGGCAGAACACACAACTGCCTCAACGATCCTTTTTTGCTTCTACCGTAAACCTTCGGAGGAAGGGATGAGGGAAAAGATTGGAAGAGTAAGCAGATGCGCATAACTACGGTCACAAGCAAGGACGGACTCCCTAAATGTTTCTAGTTCAAATGTATTCGATGCCTTTGGAGCCCACTATGGTGCAATGGCGGCCCTATTCAAGGTCTACATTGAAGCGGGGCCAGAATGACTAACCACCCTTCGAACACCGATACAACCCTAAAACAGTTTACAATGATTAAAATGATGGGTAGGAAATGAGGGGCAGGAAAACCATATTCGCCTCGCGATCTCGGTACACCACGAAAAAACTCATGGGCTAGAGTGGGCCAGTGTTGGGGTTTAAGCTCTATATAGGAGACAAATCGTATACGTTACCGTGGCGCCACCTATATCGATAATTAAGGAATTATGCTTATTTGGCTTATATGGTGCGTCTGAGGGACTCTAAAATTTTTAGTAAGATTTTTGTTTTCCTATCGTTTAATACTTATATAAAATTGCTCACAGATCAATAAGAACAAACAAAGATTAATAAGAAGGCTGCTCGCGGAAAATTCAAATGACATTTTGTCAGACGTGCTTAATCTCAAGCGTATATCTTTTAATAAAGGTTATTATAACCATTTTAAAAAGTAGAATATGACGAAGGATTCTCTGGATAAACGGTGGTCTGAAATGGCAGATTTTGTTGAATATAATCGATTGCATCTGAACAGATGCATAATACCAAATCACAGCCATTCGTAATTTCCTACGTTTTTGCAGTAAAATAATTGTTATAGATAATTGAAAATATATCTTTATACAAAGTATTTTATGCGGCAAATTGAAAGTATTGCACATTTTAGTAGTTTTATGGCTTTCTCTCCAACTTGAGAAAACCATTAAAACGCTGATGATTTTATTTTAAACTTGCAATCCATTCAGTTTACCTCCAAATAATCACTTGTTATCTACATACATTGTATGGTCAAATTTGAAATTTGAAATTTATTCCATTTTTGTTTTCTATTTATGCTGTTGATGTACAACGAATAGAGGGACAGATACAGGAACCAGTACTTTTGTATCAGTTTCAATGAAAGCAATAAGTGCTGTCATTGAGTCACTGTAAAGACTTTTCATTGGTGGCTTGTATAAACTGCAATTATTCAGCAGCCTTAGGTTCTGCTGAATTAGGCAAATGTCGTACGTGTTATTTTTTATTTACGTTCTTTCATTCTCTCTCTCTCTCTCTCTCTCTCTCTCTCTCTCTCTCTCTCTGGCACTTTCTCGAAAATTACTAAGATTCACAACTTATTTTCACCATTTGATTATTAATATGTTGTATGATAGCCCTCTGATCTTACTAATGGTATATTCTTTGTCATTTTAGGTCAGTACTAATGAACTATGGAAATTATAGCTTTCAGTTGTTATTTTTCAATGGAGTAGTGCCAAAAGGAGGAAAAAATAGTAATAAAATATCTGATTATATGGAACCGCTGTCAGAGAAGAAAAGGCTCCTATGAAAGATACTGTGAAGATAACAATGGTGAAGAAAACGGAATAAAGCGAAATGCGCCATTGTTAGCAAGAATTTCAGCATGCGTTTTGAAAATAACAGTAGAAAATTGAGCGTTTTAGACGAAGGTTGACTATTGATAAAATGATTTGTGCAGATTGTGATGTAGGTAACGGATAAAGAAAGGTGTAGCGACGAAGTGGGAAAAGATGAAGAGGCATTTGAAATGTGGATTGAAAAAAATGAGAGTGAAGTCACAGAAAAAAAGGAAATGAAACAATGAAAACATACTTAAAATGATCAGGAGGACAAAAAAATTGGTTGAGAGATTATATAAGAAGGAATCGCTTGCACTGAAAGAAATAGAGAATGGCAAAAACGTTTAGAAAAAATGAGATAAAGAAAGAAAAGGGTACCAGATGTTAGGCAACAGACAAATGCCGACACGAAGAAGAAAGCCGAAATGAGAGAAGAATGGTAGGAAGCTGATCGTTACCATCTGTAGGAAACTTCCATAATTTGAGTATACATTTAAACAAATAAAATTGTAATATTGTTGGTTATACAAATATATAACACTGCTGGGTCTGCAACGTTGCCGCCGGTAGCAATTGAAAGATGGGCTCGATTATAATTTTCACTTTCCCACTCCATTACATTCCATCCGATCCCATCGCATCCTATCCCATCCTATCCGATCCTACCCGATTCTATTCAATTCCGTTCCAACTCATTCCATTCCATCCCATCCCGTTCCATCCCACCCGATCCCACTCCATTCCACCGACTTCATCCCATTTCATCGCGTTTTGTCCCATCCTATCACATTCTATCCCATCCCCAAACTGCGGTTTCTAAATAATGTTTTACCTGGACTGAGGCAGGTGTTGCAACATGGTTGTGATCCTGATCATTTCGGTGCTAATGAGCCATAGATTTATATTTACGAGTTCATGGCAAATGGGGTACGATGCAGATAAATATATTGACCATTTGCAATTTTCCTTCCTATAGAGCGATTAACAATGAAAACCGATGCATCATATTGAATGACTTCATTTTCTGAAACCAAGTAGTTGCAGATGTCTTCTCATCTCTTCCATGTGTGAAATCGATGATGTGACAAAGGGCGCACGTTATGATAGGCCTAAAACAAAACAAAAAATAAGACTATTAAATAATCATACAGCTTAAAAGAGTTCATAAATCTTAAAAGTTGGACAAAAGAGCACGAATAACTTTTACTGTGACTTAGCTTTTAACATCTGGGTTACAAAGTAATTTGAGAAAATAACAAAAAGGAAGCATTTTATGTTTTGCTGCTATAACTTTGAGAGTCTGCCTTATGAGGCGCACTGATTTAATAGGAATAATTGTACAACTAAGAGTCTATGACGACAAAAGCGCATGCGCAATGTATAATTCTGAGTGTTCCTGAGTAATTATAATTTAATAGATATTAGCAGCAAGTATTTGCTTGTATTATCACTGCATACAATCGTTTTATATTATTTTAGAATTATCGTTGTTTATACATATTTGAAATAAAAGTTGAATAAATGAATAAATTATGACTTCGAAGAAACTAGAATTGTAAGCTTGGCTATGGAATTGTGTGTATATAACAATAATAGTAACAATAATGTTCTCGAAAGCTTATAATATACTAGCGTTATTAAAGACTACTTAAAGCAAATAAGAAAAGTGATCTACTTCAACAAAAAGTCTGATATCGGGATGTTACTGAACATACACGTTTTTAGATTCCTGAAAAATGAAAAGAATTTCGGTTTGCAGAAAAAAGTCAGATAAGTTCAAAATTTCGTGTTTACTTGTATGTTCAACGTCTTGAAAAAATGGACACGACTTTCACGAAAATCTCTCTAAGGTAACTTCCCTTTAAATGAAATATTCTTTAATATTTTTAATTTTCTCAAAATTGGCTTTTACGATTTTACTTAAAGAACCATATTTACATTAGGTATAAATAAAATTTATAATCTCGAAATCTCTAGAAATAGCTTGTGAAATAACTTTTACTAAAACTAAGTTTATTAATTTTGTAAAAAATAGAGATATATGAGTCATTTCAGATGTCAAGAAAGCTTGAAATATTTATTTTCAGTTGTTTGGAGGATCTAGTTAGCTTGTTTTAAAGAGAAAACTAAGAGTAAAGCGTCTTCTTAAAATGTAATAACAATTGCAGAAGGAAGCTTCCGAATATAACGAGGGACAATGAGAGATGGCCGATCTGACAGAAAGGGCTTCAGGTGCAGCCTGGGTAACCAATGTGACGTTTCAGTTGAGCTGGAAAGAAAAAAGAAGAGCAGTTCACCCGTTATTCTTATCCAGGCAGGAATCAAATCCCGTCCCTCAAGGTGAGAATCGAAGCAGCGATACTGCTTCTAGATCAATGCGGTGGTCCTATCATTCTATCTCCAAGCGAAACGTGAGAACCTTAGCCTTTATTTGCATCTTAGAACGTCTTTCTAATCTGCAACTAGAATCTTAAGAAAATGGCATTATGATATTAAATCAAATATTATGTTTTAGAGAGAAAAATTGCCTGCAATCGCATACTACTATTAGAATAATGACTAATATTTGACCCTATTATAGTTATATTTCTTATTTTTGCTTTCTCTATCATGGACTTATAGCTACAGAAGTTATTGTATTCCACCCAAAACTAAATGAAAAATATCTAGTTTTAGACCCCATGAATCAATAAAATAACTTTTAGGCGAAAGAGTGCGCGCGCGCTTGTGTGTGTGTGAACGCTAACTCAAAAACGAAATCAGAGGAATATTTGGTGTTTAAGTGCAGCTATCATCCAGAAATGTGAGATTAATACTTTAAAGACTTAGACTTTTTTTCCTAGACTTTACTTTATAGCAAGCATTTTTCGAAACTTTTTGTTAAACGGGCGTGAATGATTTTAGTTAAAATACGGTGTATTTGAAATATGCACATAATTAACTATATATCTTGAATTTCCTGGTATTAACTGGTAAAATCGTCATTGGAAAGGAATTTAAATAATTGGCAAATAATAAGAGATAAGCTGCCAAGTAACTTCTTAGTTTTAATAGCTCGATTAAACGAAAGAAGCAGGCGTAAACATGCTTCCTTTTGCCAAAACGTTTTAATTTTCACTCAAAACTTTCACTTTAAAAAACTACACACATATTTTAAACCTAAAAGCTAACACATTAGTTGCAGAGAACATAGCACATACTTCAGATATGATTTGAAATTTTTAATAATTGATTTTTGTGCTATTCCATTTTTTTGGTAGCTCTCTAATCGAAGGAACAAAATCATAGAATTGCATTTACAATATTGTTACATTGGCTAAATTGTAAACCAGGTACTGCACCAATGGTTACGTTTGGTATTTTAGAACTTAGGATTCACAACCTACCCTACAACTAGGGACATAACTAAAGGGATTAGGTAAGCAAATGGTAGACCAAGTTAGAGGAAACTGCAGACAACACTGAAAGTCCATACTAAACCAATTTACTGTATTATAGTTATTGAGTTGAAGTACAAGGTGCCCCCTTCGTCTTTAGAAGACTTAGGGAAGATGTGGTGATAACAATTACATAATTATATCAAAGGCTCATACGGGCTTACCTCAAAGATGCGTAATCGTGTATGGTTATCGTTCTTGCTGGCTGACTCTCCAACTCACACTAACTCACACTCTCTCGAACCTATCCTCCTGCTGCTAGCTTAAGCAGCACTTAAATATGGGTTATATCAAAATGGCGTCCTAGTGTCAAATCAATATTTCCACGCTACAAAATGTTACGTAAGTGTTCCCCATACAAGCCTAAGCATAAACATATTTCTCAAAACATCCTAACTGCAATATTGCATCTAGATGACTCAGATTTCTTTAGTCAACAAATTCCACATCCGGCCACCTGCACATGATCGACAGGAAACTGATGTTATATGCTAAAGTCATGTGAAATCTCGTATTACGTTGTTATCATAGGTCAGAATTAAGTACTTAATAATGTGCAAAATGTGCCAACAAGTCACGGCGCAGGAAATAAGCATTAAGTAACAAGATTCCAGAATTTGATGTTTCCAAGTATTCCTCAACCCTACACGTGACAATGTATTTGTTAAACAAAGTATGTTTTAAGGGAAATGTTAAACTATTTAAGGGGATGCCACTAAAATTTAGTATAAATCTCGCAATGTTTTACCTTGACTTTACAAATACTTAGAGATCCTGCCTAGTCAGCTGACGCCGCATCACGGCATCGATCTCCGTCGACCTGCACTTGATTTTTTTTTGTGGGTGGGGGTGGAGGAATGTTTTCTTGTCGCTTAAGCGAATACTGGAATATTGCTTTCACCCCAAGATTTTCTTTTCCATCATGTCCCGCCCTTTCATTTCTTTATCATCTTTCAGGCGTACTATCAGGCACAGATGGCGCGAATGCTTGCGCATTGTAAATGCTGGGCTGTGTGGTGTGGTCAGTGTCCTCACGTGGGGAACGGTTGCAAACATCTTCCTCTGCATTTATTAAAAAGATGCTCAAGTGGAGTGTCTTCATCGGTGTGTTCGGGTTTCGCCGCGCACTCCCTGTCCTTGTTATATTCAACAGTTATCGTATTGATAGTTAAATACCATTTGACAAGGAACTATTAAAATAGTAATCAGTTATTTAGAAACACTTGACAAAGAGACATCCCTTATATGCAAGTTGGTGTTCTGTTAACTTATGTTAACAAACACAGACGCATGGTATGAAATGTGAATTACACTTTGAAATAAATTTGTCTCATATCGCGTTTTACTTTACATTGAGCATTTTCGATGCGATGCAGTTTTAGTACATCATTAAAATGTTGGGATAAATTCTAATAAATATAGCAGCTAAACGTTGCCAAACGTTGATTTGGCGGCAGCTGCTTTGCTGGTTGTTGCCGTGCAAGGTTATAACTTCCTAAACCATCATAAGTTTCTGCAGATTACACTTTCTGCACAGGCAAATGCATAGCTAAGTGCTTAGGTCATCGGTAGTAAACCTAAATTTGATTTGGGGAAAGCTTTATAAGATTTTGTTTGATACTTGCCGAAGTCTCTTTATCAGTTTATTGCTTCAACTTATTTTATCTCCCTCTTACTCTCTTATATGCAGTTTTATCATTCTCTCTCTATTGTTGATGTAGGAGACGGTTTCGTGACAAATTAAAAATAGGTATAACTCAATGAATACATAGCTTCTACAGTTTTCTAATGTAAGCTGTAAGCTGTTTTTGAGAATGCCATATTGACTAATTTTGTACCTCCACTATGGTCAATGGTTAGCGAGCTGATTTCTACCGCAGAGGTACTACGTTCGACTGCCAGCCTAAAGTGAATATTTTTATTTAATTAGGAGTACGTCCTACCCTTCAGAGTCCGGATGTGTGGATGTCAAAGCGAATGTGACTGTGAAAATAAGTTAAACTATTAAACTTAGTTTTAAATAAACATTTATGACATAAATAATTGCAAGGGCTGAGTTCTGATAAATTTAAGTCAAGTTTAGAAGTGGCCAATATATGATTTTTACTTCATTAACCATAGAAATAAATCATATCCACTTGGAAACACAAAAATATGAGGAAGAATCAGATGAAGTAAATGAAAAGAAACAAACATGTAGACAGGCCTGGCACAAAATATGCTTTAAGAATGCTTCTTACAAAATAAAGGTTACTTGTAATTAACAAATCGAAGGAACCCGAAATCTGGAACGATCGCATAAAACATAAAATGAGCAATTTGATTGTTCATAAAGCATATTTTATTGAAATTACAGTTTGTTTGGACAGTCATTTATACATATACAGGGAAAATATAAATGATAGACAAACAAAAGGGCTTTGCGTTAAATGTATCTTTATAATATGCTCAGTTGTATTTCAGATTAATGGCAGCTAGCTCTATATAATCAATTATGTCCATAACATATTTTGGAATCTGACGAGAGTGTTCTGTTTGAAACGCTGGGTTAGGGCGCCTTATTGCTTGTAGTGGATTTTGAAAACGGTGGTTTTCGGTGATTAAATAAGTAAACTGTTTCTTGATTCAATGCAGTAATTAAAATTTATTTAACATTTAAACTTTACTCTACCTACGTAAGTTCACTAAACTATTGTAATATACCTTTATTATTTTCTTTACTCCATACAGGAAGTATTAGTATTGCACTCCATTAAAATTTCGATATCGAGATTTGGGTGAAAAGTTTTGAAGTCCTCTCAGGATATAAAGAATTTTTAAATAAAGATACGTGTGTGTGCCGATTGTCTGTGAATAGTATAATTATAACCGAAATATTGGTTAAATATCAAGCTTGGTATTTAAGGACAGATTCTTCTACTGATACGACACGAAGATTTTCAAGAAAATCCCTGCATTTTAGTCTATCTCGTGCATCGAACACTTATCCAACAATTTTGTATCAAATATCTATGTCCCATATATTTTATGAAAAATGAAATGTAGATCTTGGAATGACCTCAGAAGTCCTCTGGATGATCTTTTACAAGGTGATTTCTATTACGATAACTTTTTTAATTAAGCATTTTACTCTGAGAAATTTTATGTTGTTAAGTACATCTTTAATTCTTTGAAATGTTTTTAATTACATAATTTATAAATGAAATGTTCGGTTGAAGAAAAATGTATATTTCATTAAATGAGACATATTATGCTCAAATAATCTTTTTAATGAAGTAAAGCATTTCCGAGATATTCCTTGACGTTCTTTTGAACTTGTTTTACACGTTCTCAAATATCTTTTTATTATTTCTTGATCACGTAAAGAGACGAAATTTCACAGCCATCACAGAGTGGATAATAAAAGATTTGACAGTCGCTTAAAGTATACCGTACTCTCCAGTTCTCGTTTTACCTTCAAAGGAAAGCGCAATAATGTGTTTTTATATAAGTGCCTACCTCTAAGGGTTTTATATGAATAGTTAGTTAAAAATATGTAAAGAAAGCCGCGTGAAAGTAATGCGTCAGATTATGTTAAAATATGTAAAAACATCTAATGGATGTTTACAAAGAATTATTTACAAAGAATGAAATTAAATTGTTAAAACTATAATAAAATACTATAATAAAATACAGATTGTACGATAATTTTTAAATGCTGTGTTTGCATAAACATTGTTTGGGAAGACAAGTATGTAATATTTTATAATGGAAACAACAAGTTTTTCTTCTAGCTGTTTGGGGAGATTTATATATCTTTTGCAGCAATTGAACACATACTTTTGGAATAACATCCCTAGCACCAAAAA
>JAUKNK010001325.1:0-34815 GCA_030765055.1 Mantis religiosa | reverse complement strand
TCTCTCTCTCTCTCTCTCTCTCTCTCTCTCTCTCTCTCTCTCTCTCCTCTCTCTCCTCTCTCTCTCTCTCTCTCCTCTCTCTCTCTCTCTCTCTCTCTCTCTCTGTGTGTGTGTGTGTGTGTGTTACTGTCGCTCTCTCTCTCTAAATAATACAGACATAGGGCATGTGGACCCTGATTTAGAATGATTAGGAGAGACTACCCATTCTGTTAAATTTAATAAAACATTAAAGTATTCCAATACACGCCAGTAATTGATGTTATCCTTTACTTGTAGCAGTTAAACAGTTTATTTGTCCACAGTCTGTTCAATTTGTACTTTCTCTAAACATGAACGTTGTCGCAGTTAATGAAACTATATCTTTCATTTCAATATCCTACGGCGGCGTTTCAGCGCAAATGACTTTTTGAGGTCCGCTATATCTAAAACAAGTAGGTTTAACGTAATTCAAAAAGGTCGGTTAAATATTAAACATCATTTACCAAGAAACTGACACAAATGTTTTTAAAACTATCCCCTTCTATTCTATTGTTTGGAACAATTTTCGAAAATAATTTTTTTTAAAAAGGTGACTTTAATGGATTTGATAACCAATAATATATGTTTAATTATTTTCATGCCTTATCAAACATATTGAATTTTGTAGAAATGTTCTCCGAAACGCTTTCATTATGTATTCTTCATAATTAATAAACCGTAAGGATTCTGTTTTAATAAATGTCTTTCAACGAAAGTCATAATAAACAGTGAGGGGAGTGGGTTAAATGATGCTTGAATGAGCCCAAGAGCGTAGACTTAGCTGACATTCATCTTTCAGAATAAGGGAAAAAAGGGAAAATCCATTAAAATAACAAATATAGCAGCCGAAATTCGAACTCGGAACATCCTGAATGTGACAGACGCGCTACCTCTACACTACAGATGCAGTGATCTCCTACGGACAACCTTGTCTTGCATTAAAGTGGAAATATTAGAAAATACAGAATGGCATTACAAACACTCCTTTTATACACCAAACAATTTTGATAGTATTCATTGTCATTATCTGAATTTTCTAATACTTAAGCTTTTCTCAAATGACAGGTCGTTCGTTATTCATCTTTTTATACCTTGAACATGCGTATACAAGAAATTTCAATGCCTTCATATAGCGACCGGCTCTTCAAAGATTTCACTGTCGCCTAAAGCCTTCTGTATTCACGCATTTCCCACACATGTACAACAAAATTAGAAACAAAACTAATGTTTATATTGAGTAATATGAAACAAGTGGGAGAATAAGGATTGGTTAGTTCAAGACGTCCGTAATCGTATATGAGTGTACGTATGTCGGTCTGTAAAACTCACAAAAACATCTAAGAAACGTCTGTTGATTTTTTTAGGAAGTAGTCGGGCTAATATCCTCTATTAATGTCTCTACCACGCACCTCTTGGCCTACTCCAACTCACCAATTCATCAAACATTTTGATACCAAAGCATAACTGAACTCCAAAGAATAATAATACAACTCATTGTTAGATAAACGTCCAAATGTCTCAGTTTATGAGTGCGTGTGTGCGTGTGAGTGTATGAGTATGTATAAATATGTGTATGCCTGTGTGTCTGTATGTTCATGCCTTCATGCATTCTTTGTCTGAGAACAGCATAACTTAAAAGTTCATTAAGTAACAAACTTGGATTTAAGCTAAAACTATTCCAGGAATACAATACAAAAATTTAAAAAAATGTTAAAAATGAACTATATTTATTTAGAACGTTTATTATAATATTTTAATTTTTCTAAAAAATGACTAACATTTTGAGTAAAAGCATGGTAATAATATAGAATGTATATAATGTCGTAACTGAAATAATAAAAACAGTAAAACTATAGAAAAAATATATTTATTATATATGGATATATATTTTTAAAAATCTGAAGCATATATGAAAAGAAGCTTTTTATTAATAGTTTATCAAAGAATGTGGCGGCTTTACACTTCGATGTTTTATACTTGTATTTATGGTAATGTCTTTTCACATCACTTTGATCATTTGTGAATTAACTTGGTCCTCAGTTATCTAAAGCGGATCTCGATGAAGAGAAATCGTTCAGCGAGGCGGTAGTTCTCCGGGAGTGGTAGAAAGGCCACAGCTAATCTCCATTTCGTTGTGTTATGGGTCCATGGACAGCAACAATTCTGCCCATGTGACGTTTCACAATTTCATTAACGGAAGCACCGGTCAGAGCTTGACCGGGTAATGAAGTCAGGACCGTTAGTGCCAGGGTAATTTCAATTTGGTGGGGTGGTACAAGGACCGGCCATTCAGTATTATTAGAGCAGCACAACAACTCTGCGTGATTGGATGGCCCAATAGCGTGCTCTCTGTGGACCTGAATGTGTTAAACATTCCACAAAGGTGACGTTAACCTACTTGGTATCCATTTCCATCCATGCTGAGCCCTTTTATCTGCCAGTTCACAAAATGAAAAGTGTAAGCGCTTTTCATCATTCATAGTTACCGCAAATAACCTAAAGCGCCCATTAAACGTCTTTTAAAGGTTAGTGCTTTACCCCTGTGTTAGTGTGCTCATTTCAGTTTCAGTATTAATGTTGCAATGTAGTGAGAAAGCAGTATAACTACAGTAAACCCCTGATTAACCGAACCCGTGGAGAGGGCAAGGAACAATGAATGAAACAATAAGAGATTCTCAAATTACCGCTGAAAATGTAGCTAATACAATTAACAACGACAAGAAGGAAAGCTAGAGGATTGTGTAGCGTAATCAATTTTGCTGTCCCAACGGTGTTTATGCTTGACTTCCCGGTATGACAAGAGTGGAAGGCTCGTCTAAAACATACAAGTGTTGTCACATAAGTCACCTTTACATAATACCTATCGCTGCAACAAACGTTAGATCTGGCAGCATGGGTGACTCTATGCACTTTCATACACTCATTTCCTGATAAAACAGATCCGCTACGGAGCAGCTCCTCTGCCCTCCATACCCCTCTAGCCTTCTTGTCGTGGGCATACAGTACTTGGTATTCGTTTTCTTCTACATCAAGAACAGACTGTAACTTGTTCGGTATCAAGAACTCTCTCTCCAACGGTCTGTACTTACCGTTATATGCAGTTTTAACCCCCAAATCCACATTATAAAAAATATACTGTTATCTGCTGGCACATGCATTTAATGCGATTTATTTTACCATCTGTGTTCATTAACGTGGCTCATTTATGTTTAACATACCAGTTAAATAAAATCATATTTTAATAAGCATTCTACAAAAACTGGAAGTCGTTACCGACAGAATACCAGAGGACAATGGATTTATATAATTGGAGGTAACAAAGACTAGAAATTGGTATTCAAATCTTAAAGCGAAATACTGGATAACAGTACTATCAATATCATAAAACATTTTGCAAAACAAAGCGTTTATTGAGCACCAGCAGGCATAAGCTTATCAAAGGGTTACATGATTTGGATGCTCGCAACTGCTTCGAGAATAAATTTCAGAAAAAAGGTTATGAGACTGAATTCTTAAATAGTATAATGTATATTTTAATATGTCGTCATATTCACTATATTAGCCATTTCCTTCCCTAAAGGCCAACCATCATTTCCTGGGTCTTACAGGAATATGCGTGCCTATGGTCGGTAAAGCAGCATTTGATAATGAATTTTTCCCCATCTTAACTGAGTTCCTTGGCCTTCAGTGCTTCACGTATGCCTGTACCTCTTTTACTGTTTTTTTTTTTTTTTTATTCTGTTCAGTGTAACCTGCAACATATCGCAAATACCTCATTTCGGCCTCATCTATTCGTTAATCTTCACTTCATCTCAACAGCTACGTTTAATTTCATGAAGGATTATAGGCATATGGAACCTTCACTGTGTCCCATCTAAAAGTTAACCACTGGTGCTACAGTCCTTAGAGGGCCAAAGCCTACCAACCCGACTGCCGGCCTCACGCCCACTTACGCACGGCTGAGGTGGACGATCATCCAACCGATACGGGGAGGAGATGTGGTGAGCATCTCGGCATCCCCCAGCCAGAATGGTGGTTTCCGTGACCAGGGCCGCTTACCTATTGTAAGCTCCTCACTTTCCTCACGATGCTGAATGGGCACCGGTTCACTGCAACACCGGTCCAGGGCATGCTGCCTTATCCTACGCCACGGCGCATGTGTCCCATCTAATGTTATGTATATATCACCTCACGTTATTGAAATGTTTGCATCTTTTGCAGTATTTCTTATTTTAATAGTATAGTATCGGTCAGTAGTTTTTGAAATGTATTTGGTGCAAAATTTTCCTCCTTACTTTTTTTTTACTTGTTCCATATATACCCCGCCTTTAACGCCAATGGTCATATCGGCGGCCGATCTCCTTTGGAATATATCGAAGGTGTTAACTCGTATTCGTTGGGTTTTAATCATTAGATCACGGACACACACACATACATTCGCACTCTCATTCATAGTTGCAGACTCTGGGGAAAATGAGGAATTATCTTGGTAGGAGAACAATCCCCAACCCCACCGCCGGGAATCGAACCCGGGACCCTTAGCACGGCAGGGGTATATCTATTGTGATATACGAGGCGTCTCCGTAAAATAAGGTCTCCAATTTTATTTAATATCGTAAGTATGTTTATTGTCCATGAATGATACATTGATGGAAAGGCGGAGCTTACAGCTATTTTTCAACTTAATAACCATGGCGATCGATGCACTTTTGTATGCGCTATGGCAGTTTTTGTATACCCTTGTCATAGCACTCTCTCGCCAAGTTGCGCAGGTAGCGCTCAACCTCGTTTTTCAAATCATCGTCGGTCTGGAAATGTGTTCCACCCAGGTGTGACTTCAACTCAGGAAACAGATGATAATCACTAGGTGCTATGTCTAGACGGTAGGGGGAATGGGTAACGATGTCCCATCCGAACTGGGTCAGGAGAGCAGCCGTTGCACCCTTCTCGCAAACACCTTGCGATAATGCAAATGTTCGGTCAAAATCTTGTCAATCGTAGTCTTACTAACTTCAGGGATTAGTGCGCACAGCTCGCGAGCTGTCATACACCGATGTTTAAGCATTTCTTGCTCCACTTTTACAATTGTTTCGGCTGAAACCGAAGGCCGACCAGAACGCTGTTCGTTCATGGACGACTGTACGTCCGTCTTTGAAATCTCTGACCCACTTTCGCACGTTTTTGACGTCCATACACTGTGGCCCATAGACTTCGCATAACGGACGATGAATTTCAGTGGCGGTAGAGCCCTTGGCACTCAAGAAATGGATCATTGTACAAAACTCGCAATTGGCGGTGGAAGTGATGGGAAGCTCCATCGCAAACGGCTGCCCAGCCAAGACTAATGGTTACAATAGTTGTGATGGGGATTTCAATGGGTGAAACCAGGCTACACGCCAGTGCTGCCGGATCTCGCGTAATACCGTTCCTCACGGCTCCAGCGCCTTGGAGACTTTATTTAACGGACACGCCTCGTACACGTTATGCGTTTACCATAAAGTTTTCATAGATATTCATGATTTTGCGAGCTTTAGCTCAGAATAAATATCACGTGAGATACTGTGTGTAATTAGTGAATTTATAAATCACCCATCTTAACGTGAAACTAATGGAGTTATTTTAATTTTAAATAATTTGAGCCAGATATCTCAAAACCCCGTTGGCTTTCACCATTGTAAGTGAAAGTATTTCAATAAAGATGAATTTTAATATCTGGAAATTTTTTTTATTAAAATTTATAAGGATAGAAGGAGGAGTAGGAGGAGGAAGAAGAAGAACAAGAAGGAGAAGAAGAAGAAAGGTTGATGGTAGGGGAATATATCCATTTTAATCCTAGTTTCAATGGCAAATAAAATATTAAAAATCATTTCATCGTCTTAAATATGTTAATTTAAAATCATCTCTCAGCGATGTTAACTGAACCCTCACAGAATGCATGATCTAAAATTAATAAGATCACTTCTTTATACAGTAGCCACCGAAGAAGCTTATGTTTCATCTCATTATGCAGCATTAAATGTATACTTATTATACATTTAATTCTCAGATAAACAAATATAGACAGTTTTACAGACTCTACCAACCACCAAGAGCAAACACGAAAAAAAGCTTTTATAGAAGGCTTCCTGAAGCATTTGGTGTGTCTCCGTTGCAGTTTTTTTAAGCAGGAAACAAAATTCACACAGACTCTTTGTTCTTTTAAAGTTGCCATAATGACTTCGCAGAGGTAACCCGCCAACAGTCAGAGAAACACAATACCACACTTGCACGTTCAGCTCTACACTGGTGCCGTCTGCACAGCTGTTTCATGAAGGTCTCTACTAACACTATCTAACGTGAGAACCCTGCACTACGTCTGCGAGTGGCAGCGCCCTCGGAGTCCGGTTTCTTTTGGGCCCTTCGTGTGTGTAGCACATGGGCCGATTAGTAGCATTTTACTCGCCACATGGAATAGTATATCGAAAATGACTCTTGCTAAGGATATTAATATTGCATAACGAGTTGAGGACACCAGTGTCCGATAAGCGATATCAGTGTACATGCAGTGAAAGATGACAAACTTGATAACCATTAACAAGATAACTATTCATTTGGTAATAGAGGGTAGCTAATTAATTTATATATTTCCTTTTGTAAACATTAGCAGTTACCAAGTTACATCCTGTCTCCATCAGATCAGTAACCGTGAAAGTGTAACCATTACTTATTTCATGTCCATCCTTAAAAAACGCGTTCCTTTTCTAAAAGTGGTTCTTTTGGATTCAGTTCTCCAATAGTTTTTAAACTTTCTATAGGTAACTAGTACAGAACGCAGAAAAACGTTTCCCTCTGCTGGCTAATTTAGAAAACTGAAAATTAACAGTACGCAAAAAACTCAATCCACGTAACATTCTACATCCATATAAATAATAAAACACACTGATAGTACGTAATCAACAAAACCTCTGCATCTGTGTAATATTTTTAATTTATAAGAGCAAGTTTACTGAGTAAATTACTAATAAAAATTAACTGCTGCTATTATATGTTACTAAAAGCACACTTTTACCAATCCCTCTGCAATGTTGTTACCTAATTATGTTGTCAATAATGGAAAAACAGTAGATAGAGCAAAAAGAAGAAACATTATATATGCAGCAACGTCCAAAGGACTACCTATATGTTGAATATTATCAATATTTATATATACATTATACTGTGTTTCCATCTAGATAATTATAAACCTTTTAATTAGTATTTAGAGTTGACATTGTGACATTATCATTTTTTAAAAAAGTAAATTTGTATGATGAGTGAACAATTACGTATTTGCTGTTTATGGCAAAATTAAAATAAGTAAAATGTGTCATCTCCTTCAACGATAAAATTAATTTAGAATGCTTGGCTAAGGTCACGACTTCGTTGAGAAAATTCGTCATAAGTAGGTTACCTTCAATAGGGAAGCCTGATTTAATGTTGAAATGTTTATGAAAAACTATATTTGTAACAAAAATTTAACATTAAAATAGTGAAATCTTAGGGAAAAAAGGTATTCAGATCAGAAGTAAATTTTATATAGCTGAACATAGGTTAATATTTAAGGCAACAGAAAAAAAATGACAATAGTTCAGCAGATAATTACTCAGAACTAAAACGTAAATGTTTGAAATGACGTGATAGAAGAATTACGTTGAATAATCCAATTCGAGCGAGATGAAACAATAAATTTCCTGCTGCCCTGGCGGAACGTGTCTGCTCACATTATATCTTTGTTTATGAATGGTTCGTAATCTTTATTTACTCTAGAGAGTTCAACGTGGTTGGTGTGTATGTATATACATATACTTTCAATTACTCAGAACTGAAATTTAATCTACTGACATGACGGATAAAAGAATTACTGTGAATAAGTCAAGGTGTTAAATTCGAGAAAGAGCAAACGCTTCATTTCCTGTTAGCCGGCGGAATGCTGTATGTTTATGTTTGTGGCCTTTTTCCTCCCCCGCTGCGTCTGCTGATACTCTGTCTCGGGTATCAGCCACTCTGGATGTGACCTTAGCAGCCTGGATCCCGGTGGTCTGGTCGCCTAGTAGATTGCTCTATGAGTTGACTATTCTTTGCCCTGGCTAGTCATTAGAGCTGAGACCACGCTATCTACAGGGTATGCGTGAGAGAGGTTGACGAAATAAAAACAACACAGTTCATCGTATCAGCTTTACTATTCAGTTCGTTTCGTGCTCACCGCTCACCAGGAGTTGCCGCCGCGTTCAGATCGAATTACTCTAGATTTCCGCTATCACGTTAAAACTATACTGAATTGCTGAAATCTATCACGATGGAATAAATTACTAACACTGTTTTGAAAGTATACTTCGCCGCTTAATTCACTGCTAGGAGATCTTGTTCACTTAATAAGATTCTCATTACTGATTGTACTTCTCGGCGCAATCCGACGTTTGTGTCCCCGGCAGGCAAAACACGTCTACACGGTATCACGTCTCAGACTAGAAGACCGACGCTAAAACCTAATATTCCTTACCAAAACAGATATAGCCTCGCCTCCAGCTGGATTTCTCTGAAAAACTCTAGTTAGCGAGCTACAACCACGTGGACATTTCCCCAAAATACTGGTTTGGGCCAGGTTTGGACCGGTCTACTAATGACCCAGGTAGCGACCCATCCCGTGACCACAGCCTTTCGACGGAACATTTTCATCCATATAGACCAGCAACTTTATTACATAGCTCTGGGTTAAAATACTTATTCGCATTCTAGTAATTGAATTTAAATGCTGTTGCTTCGTTTCATGAACTTATCCATCTGTAATATTCATTATCTTAAATTCTTTCACCTTACTTCCTCATTATAATTTAATTATCATTTTATTCATTGTTAAAATCGTATTCAATCATACGGCTGATAAATACGGCATAAATGCTGGATAAAAAGTGTTTATTTACTGTTGAGAGTTCAGTTCAATATCATTCAGTTGTTCTTAACGCAACAGCAGAATAAGATTTAAATAGTTCAATGGCTTCTTAAGGTGAACTTAGTGGCGAGTCAAAAAGGGCAGGTTATCAACAGGACTGGGAAAACTGCGTGAGGCATGCAGAAAGCCTTCATGAAGACGATTTTAAGAAAGAAATAGCACGTGACGAGATTTTGGAACCTATAATCATAAATGTGCAAGACTCAGACGATAAAGACAGTAACAATGAGGATTTGTCTCTTAACGGAAGTGACATTTACAGCAATATTGATGAGCCAATGGAAGTTCCACTGGATTAGAAAAACAGGTAATTCATAAACTATAATTATAGTTATAGTATTTTAAAATATACATAATTTTCGAAAATGCTTTTTCCAATTTTGATTTTGGCAACTGCATCATTGTAAAAGTTTGTAAAATATAATTTGCTTACCCTTACATCTGCGCGAAACAGACCTGAACGTTGAATGAGTGTGCGAGAGACAGAGAGAGAAAAATATAAAAGGATTGGGGTAACAAGCTGGCAACGCTGAGTGTGATACGGCATCTGAAAAGCTGGACTCCAGAACTCTTCCCATTTGAAACTAATTGTTCACAGTTTCTAAGGTAAGCAAAAAAGGTACATTGTTATATTTAGAACTTTGTCAGTATAAAGAATTAGCTGAAAACAACCAACATTGAAAATTTTTGTCTCTGTTTCCTTAAACATCCTATTTGGACCTTTTTTTTTTTTTCAATTTAGGGCTTTCTTATCCTTATTGATTTCCAAACATGTGTCAGTGAGACCATGCTTATAGTATGCTTCCACGTGTTAAATCATTCAGAGGAAACGCTACAGGACTTCCCTAATGCAGGTCACAAAACTAACTGTCTGAGCTATTCCGCTAGGTAATATTAATGGAAATAAGCCCCTTTTGAGGAAAATACGAGGGCTGTTCGATAAAGAATGATCACTTTTTTTTGGACAACGTACCTTTACTCATCCTCATAATTTTGATGGTCCTTCTCAACACAGTCACCCCTGAATGCGATGCACATGTCCCAGCGTTTCTGCCAGTTTTCAAAGACATGCTGGGGACCATTTTTGAGAGAACCTTCAAAATCGCCTCCGCAGAGTCCACCACTGATTCTGATGATGGATAATGCCTCCCTCGAAGGCGATTCTTCAAGTTACGGAATAGCAAAATATTACATGGGGTTAAATCTGGACTATAGGGAGGGTAAGGGATGGGCTTCACGTTGATTTTTGCAAGATATTCAGCAATAACATTGGCAATATGCGGCCGCGCATTATCGTGGTGCAGCATCCAGCCTGCTTCACGGAAATGTGGTCTTTTGGGCCTGATATGGACTTGCCATGATTTCAGGACATTCCTGTAGTACCGTCCAGTTACTGATGGTTGTGCAGATACAGCATGCTGATAAACCATTTCATGAATATCAAAGAATGAGATGACCATAACTTTCCCAGCAGAAGCAACCACTTTTGCTTTTTGGAGGGTTGGTGATGAAGGAGATTTCCACACTGAGCTTTGCTGTTTGCTCTAAGGATCAAAATGATGTAGCCAAGTTTCATTAGCAGTGATTACGTTTGAAAGAAACACCGGATCTTCCTCTAACATCAACTTTAACTGCATGTTACCTCCATTGCAGCGGTAGGCGATACTGAACATATCTGAACTTTCCTGGTTTTCACAGGCGGAAACCAGGAATACCAACAATGAAGCTACTACGGCTTGTTTGTTTCACATTAAGCTAACAGAATATAATAAGATTGAACTTTAGTGCCGAAAATTATGACCGTAAAAAATTATGAACATTCTTTATTGAACAACCCTCCTAATGAGAAAATCCATGTAAGGGGCGCTTTGTGATGAAGGCGTTTTCTTGAATCATTTTGAGTTGTGACATTCGCAGAAATGCATTCCATAATGCATTGTTTTCAATTAAGCGAACCTCAAAACCTGTATTTCGCTAAAACCTCGAAACCGAATTTTTGGTGGAATACAGGACTTAATCACCTAATTATCTATGGTAAAGCTAAGAGAAAGGGGTAATTAAAAAGTACATTTCTGGTATAACTGTTTTGCTGAGCTGCTAAACATTGATTTTGATTATCATTTTTTGAGTTTATATTATTAAAGTGAATGGGAACGCGTGTCATATAGAACACTGTTGCCCCATGCAACATGTTATGGTGTGTACACCGAGAGCCGCGTAGAAGAGCGGGTTTAATTATTAACTCTTCCTCCTTTGTGAGCGTGGAAGCCCTGTTTCAATTAATTATTTGCCAACTGATGGCCAGCGTTGCAAGGCTGCCTACGATTTAACGGTTTGCCTCAGGCTTAACATATAATATCACGTCCGTCCGGAGTGACGTACCAACTTACACTGTCCGCAACTTGCAGTTTTAATGCTCTGCATTACTTCTACCGTGTATTCCATTTGGCTTTTCTGGTTTACCTGCTGCTGCTGCTCTTTTTGCTATCCTTGTCACATCTTTTCTCTGTAATAACTTTTTCTTATACTTATTTTCTTTCCCGCGTGTCGCTCATATTTACGCTCGTTTAAAACTGTTACTTCCCCTTCCAGTACCTACAGAATTATTAATCACTCATGTTTTCAAAAACGTCGTACCTAACTTGTTTTATTTTTTCTAGCGTGGAATTACATTTTCCTCTATCATTTTCCATTCTCCTCTTTTATAACATTCTTCCTTAGTTTTATTCTTAACTGTCATTTCCCTTTTCTTTTACATAATATTTTCTATTCATTCTTTGTCTCAATTTTTCTTTATTTTCCCCTTGCTGGTGTCTCATTAAAACATATATTTTTATTTCATAGTCCTTTTCTAACGTCAAGCTCTTACATTTTAAAAGTTATACATCTTACATCTACCATGTGTTATTATTATTCTGAAATTGAAGGTAGAGGATTGAGATTTTACATATTGGTAGCAGTAATATTTGACAGAAATCTCATAAACTTGTTAAAATCGTAGCACCTATATTAATTGCCATCTAAGTATTATGAAAAATTACTATTGTTTCGAAAACAGCGTTGCATTATTTATGATGAAAATAACTATAAAAAAATTATAAGTACTATTGCATATATTGCTTCTAACCACAACTTTATCATTAATCGCAACGACAATGGCTATTGTAACGAAGAAATTTAACTTAGTTATGTCATAAAGGAGAAAGAAACCAATAGTCTTTTTCAAGAGAGAACTTATGGGATGCTGGATAATTTTAAAACTGCTCTGCAGCTGAAAATGTCAGCTGGGTAATAGCTGGACTATGTACAGGGTTTATATATATTAATATTGTGGTTTTAAGTCTTTAAAATATTTATTACATTAAACTTACAGTTATAAATGATATGTGAAGCCATTATATTTTGGCGAGCAACGAGTTCTACGTTGGGGCTACAGTTTGAAGCAACTGGTGTTTAGCTCAGGATAAAGCAATGAGGTTTCTCACAGTGTATGCGTGAATATGTGTGAGAAGGATCGTTTTAATGACACTGGAATGCCCGTTTCAAACTGGTTTAATGACTGCTTCTTTTATTATTACATTAAACTTGAAGTTGCCGACCAAGGATTATCAATATCACTTAAGGCGGAATGCTTACTACTCGGTAATACTTAATTAGTTACGTATAAACTGACAAATAACTTCTTTCATCACTTCTTGTCTGTCCTCGGCCAAGACAGGAAAAGTTGACCGCCCTAATCGGCCTCACGCCGTGGACTGAATGAATGACCACAGATACGTGTGGGTGTATATGTGACTTTCACTTTCTGGAAGCACTCTTCTCACAAAGATTCCCTTTGTGACTATTTTGTCATGCCATTATTAAGCGTCCGAAGGATAGCCCATTCAACAAGTCAAGTGCTACCCCTTAGAAATTTGCTAAGGACACTGTTTCTTACATATCTTTTGTTATAAGAACTCACCAACTGCACCTGTTGGTGTCGTAAGAAACACACAAGACCCCTTTGAAATCCATCATGATTCCTTACTTATGGCAATCCTTTAATTTCGGTATCGTATGTCAAATGAAAAAGCAACTCAAACAGTTTTGTTTATTGGCACCAGTGTGTATGTGCGTGCAATGTTTCTGCCGTAATCCGCTAGACAGCGGTAGTAGCAAAGAAGGCAACTAGTAAACAGAAAGCGTTTTGTGTTTAGCAGTTTGCAAAGACCGAATCTGTAGTTACTGTGCATTAAGTTCGGCTGTGATCCTCCTAGTGACAATAACATTCGTAGATGGTATCATCAGTTTGAAGATACCGGCTGCCTTTGTAAAGTGAAGAGCATGGGACGACCAAGAGTAAATGAAGAGACTGTTTAGCGAGTGAGAGAGTCGTTCACTCGTAGCTCACAGAAATCAATCCGGAAGGCTAGTCGTGAATTACAAGTTCCTCTGTCGACTGTTTGGAAAGTTGTAAGAAAACGTAAACAGCTATTACTGCCTCTAAAGCCGACAGACCACGGATTACGTGCCAAATTCGCAAACGATATGTTGTTTCATGATGATGACGATATTATGGAACGTGTTGTCTTCAGTGATGAATCGACCTTTCACCTTAGTGGACATGTTAACACTTTTAATGTGCGCATCTGGGGCTCAGAAAATCATCACGAGATGGTACAAATGCATCGAGAGTGCCCTAAAGTGAATTTGTTGTGCCGTTTCTCGGCGAAAAATTTATGGGCCTTTCATTTCTGTTGTACCTATTGTAACTGGCACTTCTTACCTTGACACACTAGAGCAATGGCTCTTCCTTCAGTTGGAAGAAACTGAGCCAGAAAACTTCATTTTCCAGCAAGATGATGCGCCACCTCACTGGCATTACAAAGTACGCGATTGGTTGAACGTCACTGTACCTGAGCGCAGGATAGGCCGCAAAGAGCCCAATCACAGGGCTTGCTATGCATGGCCTCCACGTTCTCCTGACCTAATCCTATGAGATTTTTACCTTTGGGGCTTCATTAAGGATCGTGTGTACGTGCCTCAGCTACCAACTGACCTCCTTGAATTAAGAAACCGAATTGAAGCAGCTGTTGCTACAATTACTGAATACACACTTATCAACGTTTGGGAAGAACTCGGCTATAGACTCGATGTCTGCCGTGTGACAAAGGGTATTCACACTGAACATTTGTAAGATTCATGGTAAAACTGTTTGAGTTGCTTTTTTATTTGACATATAATTTATAACTGCAAGTTGAATGTAATAAATGTTATAAAGAGTTAAAAGGCAGATATGGATTTATATACACCCTTATATAGTCTAAAAAGTCTATGTATATAGTCTTACTAAGTACCTAGATAATATTCAATCTGATACAGTTTTAAAAAAAGACAATGCAAAGGTCTAATTATTCCGTTAAATGATTTTATAAAAAGGATAATGTCGCGAGGCACTTGTTATTTGGCGAGAGAGATATAAAAGCGGGAAGAGAAAGCGAGAGATAGCGCCCAAGTCACTCCCGCGGACCGAGGAGCGGTGGATACTTGCGGGAGAGAGTGAGAGAGCAATAGAGGGAGAAAGAGACGGTGATAGTCTGGACGTTCTCGCTCCACCACGAAAGTCCGCAGTTCTCGGCAACCTTCGAGATACCATGGTTCGGTTATAAAAGCGACTGGACAGCCACTCCTCCCGGATCACCAATTCGGTTTCCGTCGGGGCCACTCCACTACCCAGCAACTACTGCGGCTGGCTGAGAAGGCTGCCCTCGGTTTTCAGGAAAACTTTAAAACCACACGGTGCTCTTGGATGTGTAAAGGACCTTCGCTAGCACGTGGCACCAGGGGTTGTTGATCAAACTCAAAGAAGCACAACTACCCCCTCCCTACCTAGCACTAATCAGCAGCTTCCTCAAGGACCGTACCTTCAGGGTTCGGATCGAAGGGAAGCTATTCTCTGTCAGATCCATAGCGGCTGGAGTCCCGGAAGGCAGTGCTCTTGCCTCCACCAATCTTCACCACCTACGTGTCCGACCTACCAACGGAACCTCGCACTGTTATGTCTCCGTATGCCGACGACGTCCTCATACTGGCACATAACAAGAACGTCCGCTACTGTCTCCCTCCTCTACAGCTACAGCTCTACGCCATTGGCAGGTGGAGTGAGAAGTGGAGGATGGCCGTCATCCGGCAGAAGAGCTCTGCTCTCATGCTGGCTAACGTCCGTAGCTGGCGAACGGAAGGTGACCTGCGGTTGCGGCGGAGAAGAATCCTCTGGGTTCGATCCACCAAATACCTGGGAATCCAACTGGACCTCGGCCTCACTTTCACTCCGCAATTCAGGGCAAACGTCGGCCTTAGCCACGATTCGCTCAGGCAACGTTACCCCATTTTCCACACAGCTATGCCCATCAGACAGCTGTATCGTGCGATCGTTCCGCCTCTAATCCTGTACGGATGCGAGTTCTGGGGTTCGGTGGCTCATACCACCCTCCGCAGGCTGCAGGCCGTGCAGAACAGAGCTTTAGGGATGATGTACGGCACCGATCAGAGTTTCCCATCACACTTCATACACACACAGTCGGCATACCCTACGTTGAGGACGTCGTGCATGAACGAACGCACCCGTTGTATGCCAAGATCACCTCTCACCCAAACCAGCTGGTGAACACACTGTGTAAATATGACCACCGTCTCCCCAGGAGGCGGAGGAGCTACCACCTCCCCAAGTATGCCTTTGGGTGGTAAAGTCTAACTCTCCTCCTTCATTCCCAAACACCACCAAGTCAAGCCGTACCGTGCTTGGTAGTGGCTGGAAGGTTGACACTTGCAGCGCCCGAGAGCTTACGGCCGACCTGCACTCATGAACTCCTAAACCGAATTCCATCTGGCCTCTCGCTTCTTCTTCCAACCTCTGCTTGGCGGATCACCAGCGACCGTCCTAAGCGAGGCGGATCGGGCACTGTCTCCCTTCATCGGAGGTACATACCGGCACCAGAAGCATCATTAGAGACCAACCGCGGCGTCTAATACAACGACACGCAAGCAAGCGCAAATGACAATACCTTTTATACCGCTCGGGTAAATCCGCACAGCGGACAGGTGGCAGAACCCGGGCGACCTGCTCTTGGCCAATGTGCAGCGAGAGCTGCTAGAGAGTGGGTCAGTTTTCGTGCAGTGTGTGAGTGTGTGTGTGTGTGTGTGTGTGTGTGTGTGTGTGTGTGTGTGTGTGTGTTGTTGTTGTTGTTGTTTTGGGAGGATTGCGAACACCAAATTCTCTCTCGTATGTCCTTTGAGTAGCTGTAATTTGAATTCGTAATCATGTATTGCTTCACAAGGAAGAGTCGTTTATTTAATGTTTACTGCATTTTCACTTTGACTAGAACAAAATGTCAAAAAACAGCTGCCAACAATAGCAATTAGGAATGAAACAAACATCTGCGCATCTAGTTAGAAGGAATCGATATTCCAGAACATTCTGCTTAATTTGGGGCTAAAATTGAGTCATTGAATGAAATTTCAAAGGAATAATTAAAGAAAGAAGTATGTCAGTTCTATATAAATCACTCTGTATAATGTATCTTAAGAACCAGTTGTCTTGGAGGACTATATACAATGAGCTAGTAGAGTGAAGAAGATGATTCCAGTATCCGACGTTAGAAGTTCACTATAGAGAAGGGAATATTTATTGCTCAGCACTGCATCGAAAGTATTAACTGACAGTTTCTGTATGAAAGCCGCGATAATCGACTCAAACAGAGAGGTAACTAGTGGGCGTCTACGGGGACGTAGGCAGTACTAGTGTCAGGAATGGCTCTTACCAGTATAATTACTACGCAAATCCATTTGTTAATTTGTAACATTAATATTGGGCAGTGCGAACCAGCTTAAGCACTTCAATACTGAAAGCTAATAATAATTGACATTCATATGGGTTTATGATTTTATGAGGTTTAATATGGAAAAGGGTGGATTAGCACGAATGTTACAGTTATAGTTAAAATGGATTATATGCTGTGGGGAAAATAGTTTAAAAAGTATATTACAGTATCAGGTGTCCTCTCTGAAATGGATAAATAATATATTTTGTGTAGTGGTCCTTCTGAGCTAATATACTTAAGTAATTAATTAATTAATTAATTAATTAATTAATTAATTCTCATAACGCACGTTAATGACACAAAGCAAAGAGTTTTGAAGTAATCTGTTTGCTCTTAAGCTTGTTGAATGATTCATGACATATCTTGTGTTCAAGAATTCATGTGTAAGAGGATTATTTTATGGAGAGATTTAAAATTATGTGTTAGTTGAGAAAGACAGAGCGTAGCGTTTTAGTCACTCTTTAGTGAGTTCTCTTAAAGCCTTTCATAATTAATTTGAAATGCCAAAATATTTTCTTGGAGACTATAGGAAACTTTGATATGTTTGTAGTGTATGGATATACGAATGAATAAACAAGCACCTTCACTGTCTACCTTGAATTAAATTATATGGATATATGTTAGATGTTCACGATTGCTGTGAAGGAGCAATAATGTAATTGTGAACTGCACATTTACTCTCAAGTTACGACCCTTTATAAAGGCTGAAGTAAGTGAGTGAGTGAGTGAGTGAGTGTGTGGTGTTTAAGGGCCCGTCGACAACAAGATCATTTGGGCCCCGGCTGAAGTAAGGAATGTAAGCATTTGGTTAATATGCATCTAGGTTCCAACAAGAAAATTATTACAATGTTTGAACACTGCTTCTTCTATCAGTAAACTATTGTAAAATAATATTTTATAATTCGTTCCATCAAATATATTTTAGAACCCAATATTTCCAATTCATAAGACTAGTTTTCTCATAACCTTATTACTAACAGAGCATGCTCCATATTGTCAACATTATATAAGCCATATGCGGTATAAATAATGCGAATGAAATCTAACAAATAATATCCAGTTATACTGGCAATCTATAAACATATTTCACACAAACATGTTACCTATAGTTTCTTGTAGGTTTTATTACAGTTTGGATTGAACATATTCACATTTTAAGTACAAATATTTCCCCAGGTTACTCAAGCTATAAAAATAATGGTTCCAACTATTAATACAAAATACAAAACAGCCTAAGAGATAGTGTCATAAATTTCAAATATAGTTTTCTATCTCATGCCACGTTGTTTGGAATACATGGATAACCTATCAGTAGTTGAGATAAGATGACAATTATTTTATTAATAGTCATTATTTATGTCCGTTTCATATAAAAAGGTTAGATTGAGGGATTGTTCGTGAATTTATTTTAATAATTCTAAGCCACACAGCATTGTGCTGCTTTATAATATTATTACACAAAATGTGTAATGTCAAATGTTAGACTTAATGAGTAAGTGAGTGAGTGAGTGAGTGAGTGAGTGGGTGAGTGAGTGAGTGAGTGAGTGAGTGAGTGAGTGAGTGAGTGAGTGAGTGAGTGAGTGAGTGAGTGAGTGAGTTTTAAATTAAATTCCTCCAACGTTGTCATATCGGACGATGAATGAAATGAATGAAAGTATATTCAAATTTGTTCACGTTCCATGGAGCTTAGAGTTACACAACATCCATCTTTAGAAATAAGGGAAAACTCCGGAAATTTTTTAGTCAAATAACTTACCGAGGTTCCAACTCGACGTGTCTTGAACTTGAGGCACATACCGTATCACCTAATATATGTGCGTTTATTATTAATTATAATTAATTGCTGTTGTTATTATCAACATAATCAACATTATTATTAGCATCATTATCATCATTATTATCATTATCATCATCATTATCATCATTTTTACCATTATCTTCATTTTATCATTACCATTATCATAATTATTATTTGTTTTTATTATCATTAATTTATGTTTTAAGAAAGCAAATGAAAAGTGATCCCTATTATAAAATAACTGTTTATTTTTCAAAGCTTTCATTTTTAATTGCCGTTTTGAAGGTCTGCTGCCGGCTTAATAATGCCTTCTCTTGTATATGGTGATCTATCTACTGATCTTAGTTATTGTATAGATAAGATGGAATCTAATGACTATGTAAAGTATAATATAATGGTGGGAAATAAGTACAGTAAAACGTCGATAACCCGGACCTCTTTAACTAGGACTAATTTATAAATATATTTTTTTCAGCGTAGTAGATTTAGACGTGTTTTACAGACGATAAAATAATTCTCGGTAGGTATATACCAAGAATTCTCTTGCCAGGGGGTGAATTCATTGTACTCACCCCAAAGTTAACTCATATCACCCGATGAATGAAATGGGTGAAATGAGGTCCAAATGATTTCAGGGTCCATAGAACTTAGAGTTACATTACATTCACATTTCAGAATAAGGGAAAACCACGTAAAACGTTATTCAGGCACTCACCCTACCTACTTGGGACCAGGCTGGAAGAGAAACTTCGATAAAGTTATGGAAAACGTTTGTGGTCTGGTGAGTGTAACTTGCCAGAAAAAAAATGATTGAAGTAGAAAGTAAAAAATGTGAAAGAAAATTTCATAAAAAATGTTAAAAATATGGATGGCTCTTCCAGTGTTGATGAAGAAGACATTTGACAATTGGTTGCAAATCAACGATGGAGGTTATAAACCCATTATGGAGGGAGGCATTATTGCATCTGAAAATGAAAATGAAGGGTACTCCAAATCAAAGTGTTGATGAAGCAGCTTTGCTTATGACACACACGCACACAAACACACACACACAAGCAGCAGTAAATAAAGAAATTGATGCTTTATTTCGAGTGTCAAGCCAAAACATTGTCAAATGGACTTCTACTGTTAAAGCGGATGCGAGATCTTGCTGCTCGTAGGCGATAAACTAAACTGAGACAGCAGTAAGCGCAATGCCCTCTTAACCAGCGACGAGTTTGTAGCTATATTGTGTACAGTGCAAATGCATCGGCTATTATAGTGCATAGAGTGCATGTGGTTTTAAATGAAATTTGCCGATAGTAATTTCTAAAATCCATTACAAATATTTCGATGATCCTGTGATGTATATGTTTTTTAAACGTTTTTCCTCATTCTCTCTGGTTAACCCGGACTTTCGTTAATTCGGATCGGCCCTGGTCCAAGTTGATCCAGATACGAGGTTCCAGCATCTTCCCTCACAGTAACTGGTGCAACAGTTTCAGAGAATTAAGGAGGCTTTGGCGATTTCCTCTTAAAGGAGCACGCCTAATTGTGATGCTGCATTTCAGTTCAACTCCTCTTGGTAACCGGCCCAAAAATGGAAATCCATCGAATTAAGAAACAAAGATCAATACAGCTTGTTAATCAAGTTAAGTAGTTACGTTTCTTTGACACAATTTTCTATACTCACGCCATCTCCTGACCTGGCATTTAATTTACTGCAAACAGTCTTTTGTTCAGTAATGCGAATTTTGATAATGTTTTGTCTTTGTTTATATTGGTGTTATATCGAGCATTTTATTTATGATTACAACATTTTATAAATATCCTGATGATGGGAGAGATGTACACTCCCGAAACGTTGATATCTAATCTTCTTTTCACCTGCCTGGCTGCCCGAGAAGAAAGCGAGCGTACTCAAAACATTTTTTTTAATATAAATGACACGTTTTATCTGAAATTACATGGTGTATCTGTATTAAACTATTACTACAACTAGTCCCATGATTATGTGGAATTGCTTCAGTAGAAATTGTTAAAGTACTTTATTTAAAAAAAAAAGAATAAAATGTTAGAAAATGCATTGAAAACTTCAAAGATTAACAAAAGCACATAATTATTTTTTTTTTCAAATCAGTATTTTAACATTAAAACGAATCAGTACTGAAGGAATGAATCAAAATCAGGCAAAAGTTTCACATTTTTATGTTTAGTGGGTTCCAAGAAAATGGGTCATCAACATAGCTAACTTAACATTAGCGAGATAAAGTGACGGGTCCCCTTAAGATGAGGGTATAATTGGGTTTCAGTACCTCCAAAGGAGGTACTCTCTCCAAGGGAGACCACAGCTGTTAGCTACAGACGCAGTGTAGATGAGGGATTTGGAGAAGATAAAATACTGCCCCCGCTCACTACAGGAGCACCACGTGACTGTTTCCTAAGTAAACGGGCATAGGAAGAAGTAGATTGAAAACGCCCCTATGCTTCATCACATTTGTAGAACACGTACATCAGAGTATTGTTTATTCCCCCACTGCATATCCCTTTCTATGACGATATTTCTCGCATGCATTTACCTAACGGAACTTCGATTCCTGTCCATGCCTGAAGGGCGAGGTACAGTGTAAGATGACGGAAACTTGGGGAAACTTGATGGGGAGGAAAAAGTTCTTGTTGCGATGTGACGTGGGAGAAAGTGGTGCCCGAAGCGGAAATAGAAGTGGGTCGGGCTTTTAATGGCATGTACAAGGAATGCGCTGTGCCTCACAGAATGACAGCATCTGATTCTGTGAGTTATTAAAAGAGTACCCAGAAGCGTACAGAACAGAGGAAAGAAAACGCGAGAAAAGACGATACACGATAAAAGATTCAGATATGACATGAAAGAGTGTATTAAAGCAGAAAGGAGAATTAGAAATGTAGTTAAAGCAGCTGTTAAGATGTGGAAGCTAATAATTAGTAAACTGTTGCCTAGAGCCGGGGCTGCTATTTTTGTTTTTGTGTCGCAGGCTAATCGCATCCTCATGTATTCCCGTCATGTCATGACGCCGTTATAAACACACGATGGCGGGGATATTGAAGATAATGAATAAAAAAGCCTTCATAAAGCATTTAAGCTGCTTCAGTCACTTTGGTGGTAGGATTTAACCAGCTGCATATTCCAAAACAGCTTGCTGTCCCCATGCTATCAATTTAGTACCTACTACACAAATGTGCTGTAAAATAGAAAATGACGACCACCCCGCTGCACGTTACACGAATAACGGCTGTCACAAGTACGATACATATACATAATTAAATTCTAGGGACCAGGTCACACGATGCAATGCACGACCCTTCCACAAGAATATAATTTGACCGGAAAATTGCTCTGGAGCATCGGTTGTACAGTTGTTTTGTACTTATAAGGTTGCCAAATCGGAACACCAAATACTAATGCTAATAATGATAAAGTACCAACAGTCTTTTACATAAATAATATAACATCGTTCCTAGAGGCTCGCCTTAGGGAAACCGTCGACTGCCCACTCTGACCTAGGATTTTTCGTGGTTTCCCATGGACGATAGACGAATGCTAAAATAATTGAAGCACTCAGATTCAGAAGTTGTTAAGTCAATGTTTTTGAGAAATCCTGTTAAACACACGATAAACACTCTGAATACCAGTTCTGTAATAGTGCTAAAAGATTTGCGGATCAAAATACGTTAGGTTGCACATATTATGACCCTGACATGTTGAATGGGCATCAATTTCAGAAACAAAAGTTGTTAAGTTAGCCTTTTCGAGTTAGAAGTTGTTAAGTCAAGTAGTTGCCGCATTAGCCGTTTAGTGGTGCATCTACACTGTGCCACCCAAGCTCTTTGATATGAGCTGTTGATATATTTTATATCAGAAATTTAGACATTAGATATTTTTAGACATTCCTTAAGTGCACTTTCAGAAAGTTCATCTGTACTTCAAAATAGGAGGGTACTCTTTCATTCCTATTGATAGAACTTTTGATAATATTAATAAGAAGAAACGATCAATGGATAGTCTTAGTCCGTTCCACATGGATGAAACTGATGAAAGGTTCACTACAGAAGAAGCCCATTGATGTTGTCCATGTCAAACGTCCACTGACGATAACAGCGAACATGATGGCACTTAAGTTGTTGAAGTTGTTGACTTCAAAGATGTCCTTGACCATGTCCTTGTAAGAAGTATTCCTGAATTTACTTTAATCTGGGGTGCACATTGTACGCTTGGTTCTACCAATAATAGATCTTATCGCATTCCAAACAGTTAACTTGATAAATACTAGACTTTTTGCTGTCTGAAATTTTGTCTTTTTTTTTTTTTTTAGAAAACTGTAGTAAATTCTTTATACTGTAATTATTTTGAGGTGCTAGTATTATACCCACTTCTATGAAAATTTTTGGAACTTTTTATTTGCCCATGGATAAGTAAATTTTTTGAAAATATAATCATTTTTTACTTTTTCAAGAGTGGAAACATTATTTTTTTTATATTTAAATTTTTCTGCTCTTCTGATTATAAAATCTTTATTAAAGCCGTTAATTAAAGCAGTGTTTATAATATGTTTATATTCCGCATTAAATTCTTCTTCGTTTAGAGGTATGGTTATCAATCTGTAAATAAAACTATTAAAAACAGCAAATTTGTGTGTCATAGGGTTAAAACTTAGTTTTTATATAGTTATCAGTGTGATTTGTTGAGAATGAAGCAGGTATTTTGCTTTGAAACCGGTCCCAGGATTTGAATAAGATAAGTAAATAGTGAAGTTGTGTTACTAGTGTTTAGTTATTCTTAATACCTAGTTTACTTCACTGTCAGCAGCTTCAGCTTTTACATAATTAAAACAGTTACTTAGCATTAAGCTAAGTGAAACGGCTACCGCTTTTTGTAGAGCAGTAAACGTGAGAAGCATCAGCAGCGGCATCTGTTCGCTCCGGCCGATCCTTTGATAATACACAATCGTACAGAGAAGCCTTGCTAAACAAAATGGTTGCCTAGAGGGTTGGGGTTTTCCGTTGAGAGGAAGGAAATGCGAACTAGATCTCTCTCCAGAGTCCTTCAGCCACCATCAGTCAACGTCAACTGACCAACACTAGATCAATAGGTAGACAGAAAAGAAAGCAAGATAATATCATCACACAGTTATCAGGAAGAACACACTCAGTGCCGATAACAAAGTACTTTAAAAAAACCGAAATACGATGCACTGTGCTAGAAACAAAAAATAAAATTAAAGGGTGTTTACACTAACCAAATATTGACTCTGACGTTGTTAAAAGGTCATAAAAGTCATAAACGGTACCATATTAAAATATTAGTATCTATATGGGCTCTATATGTTTTCTTCTTTTTTAAATTAATGTCCCCCAATGTTAAGTCCTATTGTACGATGGATGAAATGGGTGAAATAATGCTCAAATGGGCCCGGGGTTCATAAAGATAAGTTACCTGACATTCATCTTTCAGGATAAGGGAAAGCTCCGAAAAGAAACCTTGTGCAGATAACTCATGCTGCCAGAGATTTTGGTGCTTAAGGGAGAAGTCAAACGACACCCCAATATTAAAATCTATAAGTATATATAAAAAGACACAAAACGTGAAAGTATTTAGGCATGGAATTAAATGGAAAATTACTTCTAAACAGCCAAATGGAGTAAGAGAAAAGGAAGAAAGTATTATGAAATTAGCGTCCATTTTACAAAAGAGCCATAGAATTCCATTCACGGCAACATATGAGTTTTGTAATAGGTATAATAGGATATGGAGCAAGTACAAGGGCACAGAGGTTAAGGGTCAAATCCCGTTCAAATTTAATACGAAAAACTCAAAGCTAAAGACTACCTCGCAGCAGCGGAATTACAAAAACAACTACTTTGACCCCACTAATAGTAGTGGGAATTTGGCCTATTGACTATATAATTGGCCGCGCCATGGTTGAGTAGTTAGACCGCTTGGCTCTCACCAAGGCGGTCCTGGTTCAATCCCAGGTGATCACAAATTGCGATTTGTTGTGGACAACATGGTGCTGGGACGGGTTTTCTACGGGTCATCCGGTTTCCCCCGTCAAGAGTTCCACCAATTTCTCCATCATCCTTCCTATCCTTCATCTCGCCCTCATATATATCACCCACTTCCTTTACCTTCACACAGATATTGGGCTGATCACCTATCTTGTTCTGTAGTGGATCCAAAGCCTCGGATCTTCAGGCCCGACCTTAAAAAGTGATAGAGGAATAAGAATGCTCTAATACCACGAAATTGGTACACTAGGGAATTTAAAAAAGAAGGAAAACAATAAGAAGATTACATAATTAGTTAAGGGGTGCAAATTACTGGCTAGAGAAGGAAGAATATGCGAATATTTTTTAAAATTGTGGGAAAAAATGCGGTACTAAGAAATAAGTGAAAACGTTCAAGATCTTCTGGTGAAAAGACCAATAGAAATAGAGTTTAGGGAGCGATGTACATCTTTTTACTTGGCTGGTTTCCCGAGATCTTGTACATATTCACGCCAGGAAAGCTTCAGATCTTATTTAAAGTGAAAAATCATTTACCACAGGAATGGCAAGAAGCGGAAGTAGGAAGAACAATACATAATTTGTTTCCAGAAATTAAAGAGAGGCTAAAGTAGGAACACATAAAAGCTAGAAAATGATTTGTTTACTTTGTTAGAGGACATGGTCCATTTAATAATGCATATCTAGAAAGAAAAGGATAGAAGAACTCAGATTTATGTGAGCAATGTAACTGCTTAGATTCGCGTGAACATGTCATTTTTGAATGCAATGAATGTAGTGAACTAGTAGAAGACGGTTGAAGAAAACTTCAAGGAAAATGTTTATGGAACATCAGAGAAGCAGAAGATTGTGCACATTTATAAAATATGTCTCTGATTACATCCGCTAAGGCGTTAGAGAAATATATGACCCGGGACAATAGAGCTGAACATTTCAACCTACGAGAAAAGAATACTATTTAAGAAATAGTCGGAGACAAATATTAGGACCAAGAGAGACTAAAGAGAACATTAAGACATGAGAGGGACCTAATTTAAGACGCACGACTGATGAATAGAATGGAAAACGCTAGTTCTGGATATCGGAAAGAAGAGCTGAAGCCACCGAAAGAAGGAGAATTTCAGGAGAGCTGGATGAGGTATATGGAAAGAATCAGAGCGGGCGGACATAAATGATTATGTAGAAGAGGGAAGATAACATCTCGAGTATCTGGAACTGACGAACCAGCTCCATCTACTGATGCCAGTCCTTTTAGGAGATGGATACCAGTAGGAGGAAGCTTTGGATACCACTTGCAGAAGAGGAAATTTAAAATTGTGGGAACCTATCTTTCGCAGTTTGTTATACAAATTAAAGCTCTAGTAGAAATGGAGATTTGAACTAAATTGTTGGAGTAGAACTAAAGTAAAAGAAAAATCGTTTTAGATGGATAAGATTAGTATATTTGTAAGGTTACTGTAAGCTTAGCTAATTCCTTAAGGCAGCAAATATGTGTGTAAAATTTGTAATTTGTTTTGTGTGATTTGATTTAGAAGTGAATCAAGTTAAAAGCAGTTTGCATAATAAGGCCTGCTATAGATTTCATAAAACCCGCTATTCGATATACAGATCATAGGTTTTATTTTGAGCGAGGTTCAAACTCAGGACCTCTTGATTGTGAGGCATGTTACAGAAGCGGGCAATTGCGATTAGAACTACTAATTAATTAATTACTAATTTGTATCGCTTTAGGTGGTTTATTTACAGTGTAATTCGAACTCAAAAGCGGAATTTGGATTTAAATATTAAGAAAATATTAATCAATTATGTTTACTCTAACTACCACATAAATAGAGGTATAACAAAAGATATTGAATTCTGTACAAAATGTTTTAACCAGATTTTACCATAAGGGCACATTTGGAGCTCTCCGGAACCCCCCCCCCCAAAAAAAAATAATTTTTAGAATTGGGTGCTCGTGTGAGTGTGTGTTTGTGAACAGCATTACTGGAAAACTAAAATACGAAAGTTGATATTTAAGTCCAATCTCTTCCAACGAAGCAACACGCACATTGCTAGGAAGATCTTCACGAAAATCTACTCTTTACATGGAAATCTTTAGAATATGTTGAGATATTTCAAAACCTCGTCCACTGATTTTGATTAAAATGATGTACGTTGAAGATATTTTAATCATTAATGAAGAGCACAAGTTGATTTTTTTCTGGATGGGCTCATACCATCCTAATTCTGGATTATTCTTGAATATCTGATGAAAGTAGAAAAATTGGGTTTATTATTATTGTTTTTATCCAAGTGTGAGTGAACTTTAGATTGTATGTTTCAAAGATACCTTAAAGGGTTCTGATACCTTTAAGCTTTGCTATCGTTTGCTTTGCAGCCTTCTACAGATCTGTGTATATAATATTTATGTTAATTTCAAGCTTACAGAGGTGCGGTGCAAAACAGGAAGCGCTGTAAGTTTTTAAAAAGTCAGATTTTTTGTGGTTATTTTACGTCCTCCAATGGTAAGTCATATAGGACGGTGAATGAAATGGATGACATGATGCTCAAATGTGCCCAGGGTATAGTATAGCAACGCAAAGAAAATCCCTGTAAGGAATGTGCTGTGGACAATGACAGCGAATGTGTGTGGCAGAGAACGTCTGCTATACAAGGAGCAGACCGTTAAAAAAACATGCGCCCTATCCACTCTGTTCACTAAAACCGAGAAGATTCATTTACAAAAGTAGAAGCCGTCAGAATGTTTTTGAATGGTCTGTAACTGTACTGACATGGGGTGTCATAAACCTGTCCAGGGAGGGTGTGGGAACCTTAGCCAACCCCCCTGCGTCTCGTCCCACGAAGACCTTCTCTCCTGTGGAGGAGTATACATGGAGCTTAAAGCTACCCGACATTCGTCTGAAAGGATAAGGGAAAACCCCGGAAAAAACCTTATCCAGGTAACTCACCCTGACCGAGATACGAACTCGGGACGTCTTGAACGTGAGGCAGACATGCTACCATCTACGCTACCGAGGCGGGCCAAAATAAAACTTCAGAAGTTTATTCTTCTTTTTTCTGTTTGAGTATTCTTACAATACTGCCATAGATTGTTCTAACTAGTTCTCTTCTTTATCCTAGTTAAAATTATAATGGATACAACATCCTTAACGTTTAAAACTATTACGCACTTCCACACTTTTTCTAAATTTAAGTAAAGTGAGTTAGCTCAGAAAATATTGTTTTATATATTTAAATAAAGATATCCAAACAGAAGCTCATTTACATAATGATTATAATTTTTCTCATTTTATAGTAGCTATAGTTACACTTGAGATAGCATTTTGCCTTTTTTGTTTTTTAGAAAACTAGAAACTACTATAATTAAAACCCTCAACATATGTGAATTCAAATAAAACTTTGTTAAACAGGCAATAGAGAATAAATAATCCCCATTAGCACATTGCTGGGAACGTTGCTTTAAGCGAGACTAAGCTATTAAACAGAGTGGCGTTAAGCAGATCGCTTAAAAGGTGTAAGGTAATACTCGGAGGATAGAAATGTGGAACAGATGTAAACCAATTAACTAAAACTATCAGTGAAAATGCTAACGAGTTTCGAAATGTAATTTCGTAATGGAAGCTGTTGTCGATTAACTTCCCAGTATATTCCTTGCGCAAGTAACACTCCAAGAGCGAGGACTCAACTCAAACAAAACATTTTGGTAGCTATTTAGAGACAATCAGTGCAAAGAAAAAAGGTTTAAAGTCAGCTGTAAACATTAACAATAATATATTGTATTCTGTAGTTCACTTTTCATCAAATTATATATTCTTTCTTTAATTACTTTCTCATTAACCAAATAAAGGATTTATAGAATAAAAAAGAAAGACACATAATACGACACTTAGTGGGGCAACGGTAATGTTCGCAATTCGCATTTTGGAAGGTCGTGGGATGGATCACCGCCAACAAAACACTATGATTTGGATTTTCCGTGATTAAACCTTTTGACTTAACCGAATGCTGGGTTGGTTACCACGATTTCTTTTCCTTAGCTGAGCAGCGTTGTGTGGTCACAGTCTTCTTTGGGTGGGGGGTCGTCGTCTGACTACACCGTCCTGAGTGCCGATGGTCTCCTTCATCGCCTAATACACTACGACATCCCTTTTTACCTTATCCACCTAATGCACAGCTACCTCGAAATCCGATTCTTCGTTGTTGCTAGGGACGACATAATCTCTCAACCTTACGCCATCAACGCTGGGGTGCCCCAAGGCATGCCCTGAGCCCCTGTTATTCCTCACCTGCATAAACACTCTTCCAACCTATAGAGGCTGCAACTTATATTTGTTTGCAGACGACACCGCTTTGACTGCCACTTTTAAACTCCACACTTTTGCGGTGAAACGGGCTCAGTTTTATGCCGACATGCTTGGTGTGTTACTGGGCGCCTATAAGTAAAAGCAACTAAGTCTCAGGCTCTTACTTTTACCAGGCGATCACTACAAGATGTACCCAATCTCCGGCTAGCAGGAGAACAAATATCATCGTCAACTACAGCGTCTTATCTAGGGGTCACTCAAGATATGAAGCTCATATGGAAGACCCATATAACGACATTGGCTAACAAAGCCAACAGAAAGATGGCAATGCTGTATCCACTATATAACAGGAAATCTTCACTGGTGCTTAGGAACAACATCCTTCTCTACAAACAGATGCTGCAACCTGTAGTCACATTAGGTTTCCCCTGCCAACGCTGGGGAATTGCCACAAAAACGCGCCTTTACGTACTCCGAGTTCTCCAGATACCACTGTCCCCGTACTGCAACCTCAGCTCATTGGTGCATTCCCAATGACAATATACACTCAGACCTTGAATTCCCATAGCTCACTGATCATATGCTATCTCTGTCGTAGCATCTATGCTAAACTTCCTTCCAGTTTCAATCACTTCATTCGCGGCCTTGGGGAGTACCACCTTGTCCCAGAGAAAAATACAGGAAACCCAGACTTGTGATAGAACCACCATAAGACTCTTCTAACGTACAACCTAATTCCAAACAAATTTTACTCTCTCACATATCACTAAACACCCTATCTCTACTTCAATCACCACCAACTACCCACCATCCCTTAATAAAAATAACCCCTATTCATGTCAGTAAGGGACGTAGTCCCGTTAGGGCAATAGTCGAAGGACCATCCTCTGCGGAGGAGGAATCTCCTTCAACGACCCCATGGCTGTGTTATGTTGCAGGTGGTTGTAACGGGATGAAGAACCCTCTGCAATTCTTGGAGACTTTCGCGCGACACTTTGACCCTGTGCCCTCTTGTGTTTCACTCACTTCACCCCTTACTTCTGAGGATATTAGCTGCAGTAGATCTGTCTGAGGTCATAGTTTCCGAGTTGTCTCCCTCCATGTCTATCCTTTACGACAGTAGGATACGTAAGCTTTTGTGTAAAATACTTTCACCTGTATCTTTATAGAAGTATGCATAAGTATCTGCAGTAGGATCAAGGCTGATATCATTTTTGGGTAATTTAATCAAGTATAACGAATCCATAAATCATGTCTCCGCGACTAGGGCCACTCTCGGACATAAAATTTTCAGTACTGCCTGCCGGTTAATATGTATGCCGGTTGCTAAACAAGATACGGTGACTACGGGGTCGTGGGAGTGGTGGGGGTGGTGGGAGTGGTGGGGGTGTGGGTGGTGGCAGCGGCGGCAGTGGTGGTGGTGGCGGAGGTGGTGGTGATGGCGGTGGTGTTGGTGCCGGTGGCGGTGGTGGTGGTGGAGGCGGCGGTAATAGTTAAGATTTTGGTATGTTGATTGGTGTGGTCCTGCTGGTCGATATTGTGGCGTGGTGCTGGTGAGGAAGTGATAGTAGTGGTGTTGAAGTATTGAAATTCGTTGTTGAGGTGGCGGTCTGAATGAGGTACTGATGGCCACGATGGAGATGTTGACTCATATAATATATGATATACTTTTATTGCAGATGCTACTCCGAAGATCCACTTTTTTCCACATAATTAATTTTGGATACATTGTTTTGAAAATACCTATGTTTATTTGTCTAGTACTGGTACGATCACAAGGATTTTAAATATTAATTTCTGTTGTTGCTGAGTTTTATTTAAATATGTAGATAATTTTCTTATTCCTAGACATACCTATATCTGTGAAAGGGTAGAGCCAGACTGAAAAATTCAATGCCATAGCCGGGATTTGAACCATGGATCTGCTGGTTTCCGTCCAGCCGCTCTAACCATTTGAGCTACTATGGCCAACGTACCAACATGACATTAAATTCTGCAAATGACTCGTTCCAATTTAATGTCATGTTGGCACGTTGGCCATAGTAGCTCAAATGGTTAGAGCGGCTGGACGGAAACCAGAAGATCCGTGGTTCAAATCCTGGTTATGGCATTGAATTTTTCAGTCTGGTTCTACCCTTTCATACACACGGCTAGTGTGAAAGAACAATTAATTTCCACACCTATATCTGTTTACCAAACAAAATAAAAATAAAATAAAAAATCTACAGTCATCGAAACGAATGTGCCAAAAATACTCATTTATTATCTCTTGTTATACCTAATTTAAAACAATTTCTCGAGTTTTGTTGAAGACTATAGTGTTTGCTGTTAAAATATAAGATGTCTTGATCTCTTACACTTTTTATTATAATGTTAGCTAGAAGTTAAGGCAGAAACTTTTGGTTTTTGAAAGTTGATGGTCCATATATTCATATTGTTTACTCGAAACTAAATCAGTAATAATTATGCTATTATGAGTTTCTCGGATGTAACGAATAACTAATTAAATGCAGCAGACAATTGTGTGTACTTCGTGAACAGAAGAAGGCAATAATGCCAGAAGGGAAGTAGCAAACTAGGAACAATAATAAGCAAGGGGCTCTAGTAAATTGGTGATATTGCGTCCTAAGACATTTGTCCCGCGGATTCCCATTTTCCTCACAATGGAGCCAGTAATTGTGCACGAGGAGTAACAGAACAAAGGCTGTGTGAGCGGCTTAACGTATCCACATCTTGTAGTCCGGCCGCCGCACGGCGCTGCTGCAGTTTTAATTAGTGAAGTTTAGATGGAGAGCCCCTGCAGACCGCTGTCAACTGTTTTCATTTCATTATTGCTGTCCCTCCTTTAATGTTTTTTTTTTTCTTTCCTTCTTCGCTGCCGTCTCATCTTTCATTCCGCCGTCACCTGTCTTCTGTTTTCTGTTATTAGTTTCCACGGTTATCTCTGCTTCCATGTACCGGCAAATAGCTTCCTATTCCATGTTTAACATTAATTAAAAGAAAATAGAGTCAGCATTGACGATGTCTTCCCTATGGAAAGTACGTTTAAATTACCACTTAATGATGTCTTAGGTCATAGATAATCTGTAGAAGAGAAGCACAAGGAAATTTTCGTCCACATAATATGAGGAGCTTCGCCTTATATATATAAGAAGTGCAAAAGGATATTCCTCTAAAGGGGAACACTGAGATTGCGGCTTTTTGTCTTTAATCATGTTTAAAACACAAGTAAACTATAAAATTTAATGCGCAAATAAATGTTCTAAATAAGCTAAATGTTAAGTGTAAATGTCCTCCACTTCTTGAAATTATACTTCATAATTATTTATGGCTTGCTGGTAATGCTAGTTATTTGTTGCAAGGTTTTCAGGAGTACTAGAAAAGCTAATCCATTACGAGTTATGGCCACGCACATCCTTTACACATAGAATGCAATATATGTATAAATTATGGTCCAAACTGAATCGTAATGACCTTTCGTGTTGTTTGCATAATTCTAACCACTACTGTTGCTGTTTTCATACTACATTTGCAGGTTAAGATCGATTTGTTTATTGCTCTTCGTTAAGGTTTAAACCTCCTTGTCTTGGTCTACACATTGCCAATGATATTTCATCTTGTTGTCCAGTTTAATAAATATGCAAACAATTGTTCATCCCTTCCTTTACGGGCCTTGATTTTGTTGTAATTTATTCTTGTTTACCAATCTTAGAGAAGCAGCTTTATGGAGGTGGTATCCAAAATAGTCCTTCATTTGGGAGGGTGAGAGGTAGGGAGAGATTCTGAATTGTTTTTCAGTCGAGCCACATTGCTGATACAGCCTGGTTGGAATCTAACGTTGATTAACCTGAAGGAGAAAGCATTAGAGAGAAAATAATTGTTGTGATCTAGAAGAATAAAACCGTTTTTATCTATCTGAGAGTAATACACAAAAGGGGAAGAAATCAGAGCATTACATATCGCCTATTATGAGCTCCACACAATATTTCTACGTCTAACCTACAGGAGGAATCGCAGAAGAGGGTATGGAACTGGTAAATTCTTTAAGTCGTCTGTAAATCACATCAAAGTCTTTCCAGATACTTCCAGAGTATTATTTTCCCAACGTTCAACTTCAATCATAAACCTGAAGTTGTTGTTAAAATGTTTGATTGTAATTACTAATTTTTTTTAATTTGTATTGCCTAAAATGTATTTCTTATATATTACTTAATCCTCAAAATGCCTGAGTATATGTCAGGAGCGCTCTGTTGCGGTGCTCTTCCTGCTTTCTCCATTGTAACTAAGGTGTAGGAATCAGGCTCAAGCTGTAGTAATGTTCGCTGTTGGTCGCGCGCTTCAATTATTACTGTCAATGTCACAGAAGTAAATCATGATCAAATCTCTTTTATTATTTATCTCACAACGCTGGTAACGTTCATACGCTGGTAACGTATCTCATCTGAATGGCTTAGTTCTATTACTCAGATGCAGTGGGGCAGTAATGATGTAGGTTGGTTATAAGTTAGTAAAATGCTATAACTATTTCTGAAATGGGAGAAAGTTTTGGAATGTAAAAATGGAACATTTTCCTGAAGTGGCTAATTCCTGTAGCGAAGAAGAAGAAAAATAAGAAACAGCTTTGACTCTGTCGTGCCTTTTATGTATTGTACATGTGTTTTACTGCTATGGATTATCTATTTACTCTACCACGTATACTGTAGAAATAGAAGATATTTGATTACAAAAAATACTCAGACTATAGAGTACAAATATAGGTTTAGAGGTTCAATGAATCCTAAACACATTTTTAGAAAAAGGTGTGTATGTGTGTGCATCAGTGAACAATAGAATTAAAACACAAAAGGTTGGTAAAATATCATACGGGGTACTTAAGCTCAGCATCTTCCAAGAGCACAAAGATTTTCGAGAAAATCGTACCTATCCAAAAATACCTTTTATATGTGGTGTTATTAGGGTATTTTGATTTTCTCAGAAACGACTAACAATTTTGATCAAATCATTAAAATATTTTCATAAAGAATGACATGTTACATCTTGAATTTTTTGGGAATGTCTTGAGACGTATTCATAACTGATAAACCATAAAGAATAGTGACTATCCTATTTCACAAACATTGTAGATCACTTTTTTTTAAAGAAGACATTGTCAAGTTGTTAAAAGTGAGATATCTTTTATATAGAATATGAGTAGTTGTCAAGCAGTTTTTGAGATTACTCACTCAGATAAGATGTTCTCCATATCTCCATAAGCGCTTTTCGGTCTAGTTTAGCACCCACTGAAGATGGTCTATACTAGACCGAAAAGCGCTTATGGAGATATGGAGAACATCTTATCTGAGTGAGTAATCTCAAAAACTGCTTGACAACAACTCATATTCTATATTGTAGATCACATTAAAGTGCACAATTTACGTCAAATACATTTTTGGTGTAGCCGAATAATTTAACAGAATAATATTACTTTAGAAAAGAAACTAACATAAGTATGTTTGTTTTTACTACTTGCCTTTTATCAAACGCGAGGTACTAAAGCTCAGCACATTCACATTTTATCTCCAGGAATTTCCCAACAGTCCGTTCTTTTTCCTTTTAATTTGCGATAATAGCAAATGAAGTCCCTCTGGCAGCAACATTTTGCAACTCAGTACCACCAAGTTAAATTTAGAGGCATACCACTTCGTTTTTCTCTTGTTTTATCTTCATGTTTGCTGGTCTATAATACCGGATGCCGTTTTACGCTTCAGTAAGCACATTCTCTTTGTACGTCTGCCCACAATGATGAAAGCAGAAACAACATACAGTAAACAGAAAGAATATCTCATAAAGCCTTTTGATACCATCGAT